>JAGKTI010031364.1:0-12154 GCA_018397915.1 Birgus latro
ACCACCATGAGAATCCTTGTGGTGAGATCTATCGATCCCTCGAAGTGCTGTATCTTTACGAGCCTTAGTTTCTGAGATGCACCATAAGCTTATCTTAAAAAAAGATGACCATTCACATGATACAGAGGCGTACTTCGAGTTACGCCCATTTGTTATGATACAGGATAGTCATTGTCAATACGTTGAATGGGCATATGCCAAGATACGCCTATTTGTCCTATCTCAGAGGTATATCAATATAATTTTAATTGAGTTACTGAAAACAATTATCACGGAATTTCTCCTACTGGTGATGACAGCAGTGAGTATAGTGAATCCCCCGTCTACGATAGTGATGAAGATCCTCCCTGTGTCCCAGACTCTCATGTCAGAGACTGCGAAGTGTCAGACTGTCAAGTTGAAGTTTTTAGTTCACTCCGCATCTGCAAGCAGCTCTTGTGCTACAATCATTTTGTAAATAGTGTTACCTAAATGAAGTACTGGAAGTAACGGTTAATTAACTCTTGCATTAGAGAAATAGACAGAAAACGGATGAGAGTTTTTTTGTTAGACACGTGCCTCGCGCCCATTGTAGTGGTGGAGGGGTGAAAGCAGATAGTCCAGAGGAGCAGTAACCATTGAAGTAGCGATAGAAAAGAGACAAAAATGCAACACTGCAGCGAAGACACAGAGGTTGAAGGAAGCCAGCAAGAGGAGGAGAGTTAATGAGACGAAAAGCCTTTGACTCCACTTTGTTGAGAACAGCTGTATTTGGGGAGCCTCCCCACACATGAGAGTTGTACTCTACACAGGGACGAATGAAACCCGTGTATAAAATCAACAACTATGCAGGGGTAAAGAAGGTATGGTGTTGGCTTAGCACACATAATCTCTTGGCTTACAAGAAATGTAATATGATCTTTCCAACATAAATCTCAAAGAATGAAATCCCAAGTATGTTTAAAGATGATGCAGCATTGAGCTGGATGTGATTAAACAGTATTCGGTACTCCTATGGAAGATTTTGACGGGTTGATAGGTGTAAGAACTGTCTTTTTGATGCATTAAAACAAAAAGATTACTTTTACCTAGTCAGTTATACGACCCAAGTCAGACATTATGTGTGCCATACCCTCATTCGTTGTTTGATGAGGTAACTGCTGAGATGGATGCTGCGGGAAGCGAATGGAAAGGTGAAGGGTGGAGTCATCAGCAAATGGGTGGATAGTGTTAGATGTACAACTTAAAAGGTCATTGATGAATAAAATAAGAGAGTTGGTGATAGGACAGAGCACTGAGGAACACCACTGTTGATAGAGCTGGGAGTGTCATGGCTCTAAATTATCATAATACAATGCATAATAGCATGGTAGCATAGTAGCCTAGAGAGTAAGTGAGCTAGGGGGGCGGAAAGGAAATGTCATTTGCAGTTTCTCTGAGGCATGCCAGATTGCAAGGTGTCGTTGGACAGCTTCACATCCTTCACTGTGGGAAACTGACGTAAGGAAAGTATACATACATACATACATACATACACACACACACACACACACACACACACACACACACAGGCTTCTATAACTTTCGACAACTGTATAAGCCACGTGACACGAGCCGTCCTACCCAAGAGAGGACGGGACCTAAATCAGAATTACGAAAGAGAGCAGAGAGAGAGGAGAAGAGAGCGAGAAGAGGGGGGCTAACGAAGAGAGAGAGAGAGAGAGAGAGAGAGAGAGAGAGAGAGAGAGAGAGACAGACAGACACAGAGAGAAAGAGAGAGAGAGAGAGAGTTGTGAGAGAGTAGCTAGCAGCTTAACAATCAGTATTAATCTCAGTTTCCCTTGAAGAAAATAAAACTACAATCAACCACAGACTCATTTTTAACTTCTTCCCTCATTGACAACAAATGACCTGAGGTTATCTTATAACATATTATTTTTTAACAACAAAATAACCATCTCTATTGAATTGCACCCCTCGGCTAAGTCTACTTACATTGGTTGGCAGCGGTAACAACGAACCCACTAAGTCTACTTACACTGGCAGCCGCGGTGAACAACGGTAAACTACGACAAACCACATCACTTACATTGGGAGACAGCGGACTTACGAACCAACGCCTATGTACCATCTCTATACGCACCTTCTCTGTAGAATTACACCCCTCGGCTAAGTCTACTTACAGGAGAAAAACGGAGGCCATCTACAAAAGCAGCTATAGAACGACAAGAAAGGAAGCTAGAAATGAAGGCACATATACAAGGATAGAAATCGTAAGAGGGCAATTTGGAAATTAAAGATTTATGCCAGACTCGATCGAAAGTATTTGAGATGTCAAGTGCATTGGCAAAGCTTTTGCCAAAGTTCCGAAAGGAGGACGACAAGGAGTCTGATAGGTAGGTGAGAAGATCGCCAGTGGAGTGTCCCTGACGGAACCCATACTGACGATCAGAAAGAAGGTTGTGATAGAAAACATGCTTTTATTTATTTATTTTCTTATTTTCTGTTTGTTAAGAACAGACTCGAAAACTTTTGAGACACAGGATGTTAAAGCAATTGGGTGATAGTTAGAGGGTTGGAATTAATCAACCTTCTTTGGGACAGGTTGAATGAGAGGAAACTTCCAACAAGAAGGAAAGGTACAAGTTGATAGACAAAGGTGAAAGAGTTTACCTAGGCAAGGTGTGAGCACAGAAACACAGTTCTTGAGAACTTCATCTGACCCATCAGACTCATATGCCTTGTTAGTATTGAGGCCAGTGATGGCAGAAAATACATCAGTTGAAGAAATTTTAATGTCAGCCATGAGGAAGTCAGAGGGGCGAAGAGATGAAGGAAAAACACCGGAAACGTTTAAGGTGTAAATGGAGGAGAATGTCTGAGTAAAGAGATGTGCTTTATCAGTAGATGAAATAGCTACAGAGCCATCAGTGCAGAAAAGAGGAGGGAAGTACGATGAGCTAAAGTTGTTAGAAGGGTTTTTGGCAAGGAACAAGAAGGAGCAGGAAGAATTCGAATTCAGAAAGTTCAGAGCATTTAGTTCGGGTGAAATTATTTTAGCAGAGCAAAAAACAGACTTAGCATTATTCTGGGCAGAAACATAAAAAAGATATGAATCAGGGTGGGTTGGCTTCTGTACCTTTTGTAGGCCTTCTTCTTGTTGTGGGCAGGATTATAACAAGTGTGATTAAACCAAGGTTTCTTTGCATATGTCATAGGATATGAGAAAGGAATGTATGCTTCCATGCCCGAGAGAATATCCTGTGTAACGCGCATGGTGGCTGTCGGCCATGGAAAGAATAATCATTCCAGGGGAAAAAAAAAAAAACTGCATGAGGGCCTCCCAATCAACAGCTCTAAAGTGCCACAACTGACGTTTCTCTGGAGGGTTCACAGGCCACACTAGACCGGTAGGACAGGTTAAGGTGATAAGTTTGTGGTTAGAGGAGCCCAATGGAGAGGAAAGATTAACAGTGTAAGCAGAGGGATTAGTTGTAAAGAAGAGGTTAAGTATGTTGAAACTCTCTCCAAGACAGTCAGGGATACTGGTAGGGTGTTGTACAAGCTTCCCTAGTTCGTTAAGGATGGAAATTATGTAAGTTTGTTCACCACGTGGATCAGTGAAAGGAGAGGAGAGGAGCCAAATGTGGTGGTGAACATTGATATCTCCTAGAATGGAGATTTCAGAGAAAGGAGAAATGGACAGAATGTGCTGCAAAGCAGAAATAAGATAGTAGAAGAATTTTTCATGGTCAGTAGAACCAGCGGATAAGTTAACAGCACAGATATATTTAGTCAGAGAATGACAGGAAAGCTGAAGCCAGAGAGTTGAGAATTCAGAAGAATCAAGTTCAGGAACATGAAAGCAAGATAAGTCATTGTGTACATATACACAACAGCCACCTTTGGCATTTAAATGAGTATAGAGAATGTAGGAGAATACAGAGTCTCAAAATGTACGATGATACAGAGTCTCAGTTAGGAAGAGAAGGTGAGGTTTAGAGAAAAGGCCGCGAATGTTACAGAAATGAAGAAATGACTCAGACAGTCGTTCCAGGCATCTCACTGCGTCGTCGCCGGGAAAGGGGCGGATGGTGAGGGCATTTGTGGTCCTTTCGACTGGGGACTCAGAGGCTTGGTTATGAGACACCATTTTGGTTGAATATTTACTAGGACATGTAGTGTGTAACGTGCATGTAGTTTGGTGTTGACAGTTAGAGAAACTTGTATTGGAGAGTATGGTGGACTACTCTCTGTGTCACTGAAACACTGAAAAAGTTCAGCAAAGGGTGATGGTCAGGAACTAGTCCCGAGGACTGGTGAAATTGGAGCTCAAGCTTTCCCTAGCATGAGCTTTACATCCACATTGGGATTACCATCCTGCTTGACTGGTGCTACAACCTAGCAGCAACTTTAGTCAAAGTTTTTCATTTAAATCCATTTAGACAAAAATGTGGTCTCATTGAAAGTTGTTTGGCATGGAGAAGTCTCATTGAAAGTTGTTTGGCATGGAGAATGCAAATTTGCTGTCAGCTGACACCTGTGGTGGTGCCATCTAGCTGCAACTTTAGTAAAGGTTCCTCATTTAAGTAATTTGAGATATAAGATTGGTTCCTTCAAGGTTTTTTGACATGGAGAATCCAATTTTTCTTTCAGCTGATACCTGTGGTAGTGTCATCTTGCAGCAACTTTGGTAAAAGTTCTCCATTTAAGCCCATTGAGATGTAAAAGTGGTCCCATATAAGGTTATTAGAAATGGATAGTGGATTCCCCTTTTAAGGCTAGTTTCAATGTCAGCAAACTGTTTGAAACAAGAGCCTCGTGCCAGGTCACAGAGCATTTCTCCTCATCTTGATTATGCGTCGGTAATGCTGCTGTTCATATTCTGTACATGGAAAATGACTTTTTCCATTATATAGGGCTGTTCCTTGTCATCCGTTCTGTTATTCACTTATTATTTATACTTAATTGTCTTAAATATTTTGATACGATGCTTGATATCTGTACTATATGTTTGTGACAATGATGAGCTAAATGCCAGACAAACAAAAGTGCTAAGAGAATCAGCAGAGGTAGTAGGAATACCCAATACAACCAAAGCCAAGAAGTATTCAGAAAAGACACTAGAGCTTATGAAAAAAAAAAGAAAATAAAAGTAAAAACAAAGGAAGATGAACTAGAACGAGCGGAATTAAACAAGCTTATCAACAAGCGACAAAGAAAAGCAAAAAGAAAGAGAAACATGGCTCAGATCTAAGAAACCATCAAAAATGGAAAAAGTCTTAAACAGGTCCAAAGTAAAATGACACTAGGATAGCAACAAATTACATCACTGATAGACAGAAACGGTGAAGTCATTAAATGCAGAGATAAGATGGTGAAAAGAGTTAAAGAATTTTACAAAGAACGGTATGCATCAAAGACAGCAGTCCAAATAGTTAACTCTTCAGTTTGTCGCACCCCCCCTGAATACAACAATGATATTTACCCCGGGAATATTATCCTCCCTTATTTATTACTTTGGTAGCGTGAAACAATAGACACTGGCATGTGCGACTTCGATGTTCACTATTCATATATACTCAGAACTGGGAACTGGAAGAAATGAAAATGATATGGTTTTTCTAGGTTTTAATTATCAAAATATTATCTACACTATATTTACACACATGAAAATCATGAGGTATTTTTCCACCTCATTTCACTTCACTTAAATGTTCCGTGCTGGATACCGTTTATTACCCCCGCACTTAATCATCTACACTTAATTCACTTAATTACTAACACTGTTATAATAAAGCACTCTTTCATTCCTGGCTTTAAAGTCAACCTTATATATTTAATCCTTTAAATACATACTAGTACTGTTATAATTAAAGCACTCTCTTTTATTCACTTATTTAGATTATGTTACACTGTTACATTAGTATCTTATCACCTAATACAATAAACATATTTAAATATTAAAATCTTCTCTTCTTCCGTTTCTTTCTAAGTAACTAGGAGCCTCTCTACTAGTTCCGACGACGGACAGATATTACCACTGTTCACAAGTTGTACCCATGATTACACTAGCTTGTACTTCTACTTACAGTTAGCAGAGGTATCCTCATTGTCGTCCTTGGAACTACTACTTCCTCTCGCTCGTGGCAGACTTCCTTTCGGCCTTACGGTTACGCCCTTTGCCCTGAAGTCTCCGCTGCCCAGGAGCTCACATCTCCTCGCCACGACGTTACCTCGACCTCTGAGTACTGTATGCCCTACACTCCTCCTGTCCTGGCCTCGAGGGTTGCCAATGTTCACCAGCAGTTCACATGGTTGCGAGGTGGGTGATGGCTTCACCCACTCATCCACCATCTTCATCCACACGTCATCCGCGCATCATCCATCGAAGAGGCTCGAGCAAATGCAGAAGTCAGCATGTTTCCCACGGTAGATTTTGCTGTATCAGCATGGGATGCAGAGGTCAGCATGTTTCCCACGGTAGATTTTGCTGTATCAGCATGGGATGCAGAGGTCAGCATGCTTCCCATGGTAGTGAATGCAGAGGTCAGCATGGGATGCATAGGTCAGCATGTTTCCCACGATAGTAAATGCAGAGGTCAGCGGGATGCAGAGGTCAGCATGTTTCCCACAGTAGATTTTGCTGTGTCAACATGGGTTCCCATACCCTGCCTGACCTCTACTCTGACACCACTCCTCTTACTCTCTTTCTCTCTCCTACTTTCTCTTCAGCTTTCACTTACTTTCTCTCAACTTTCCTTCCTTTACTCCACCTCCCCATACCTATTGTCCGCAGCTATATGTTGAGCTAACGTCAGGCTCCCTGTTCTTTCTCTTCTGTCCTTGTGTCACCCTAAACTCACGTCCAGCAGGTGTACTTGTATCCACACCTGTTACACTGTAAGAACTGTGTGTCTGCTTACATCTGCCTGAGGAGAGTGTCTGCTTACATCTGCCTGAGGAGAGCCATGTCGGTTTCCCGACATTTCTCCCCCCAAAGATGAAATCTCACGTCCTCGTCGTGAGTAGAGCATGGTGGGGTTCTGTGTACGTCGATGTCTGAGTATGGACCCAAGTCTGCAGCATGCACACCCGTAGCCATTGGTGTAACACTTGTAAAGGATATATGCGGACAGGAAAACCAGAAAGAAAGCTATTCCAGCATGGACATAGTACCAGAAGAAATTGGAGGAACCAAAGGGTTTGAGAGGTTCAATCAACTGCAACTGACTTTGATATTTAAGGAGATCATCCAGAAATAGAGGAGTAATGTTAAGGTTAGGTCCTAGAGTGGGTAAGTCCTTGATAGCCGTAAGTTCAGCATATGTGAGTGAGGTACTGAGGTTTAAGAGATAGGGGTAGACAGTGAGCTTAGTATCTACCGTGAGAGTTGCATAAGCAGGAAGAGTCAAGGCTTCACTGTGAGCACTACAGCCATCTCCTAAGACCAATTTACCTACTCCCTTAACAACTTGCACTGTCTTCCTAATAGGATTTACTGCGCATTTCAACGTAAATTGCAAAGGTTGTGCAGTGGAGAAACACCAGTGGTTTTTCAGTTTCACAAAAACTGGACTGAACGAAGTTAAGATTTCTTTTCTGCAGAGCTTTGTAGCATTGTTTCTGTTAAGAAAAGAATCACTCTCACAAGAAGGAGTCGAAATGTGGTAAACTGATCCTAAAGGTTCACAGATCACCAAGTCCTGGTGATCCCTGCAACTGGTGAAATCTTGAAACAGCACATAATGGAGGCGGTCTTCCGTGAAAGCAAGAAAATTAAACTTGTGATTTACTTTCACGTAGACCTCCGTAGCAGGCACACTGTAAGGAAGTGAGGTGATCCTAAAGATGTCAAATACATCAGAAGGGTCACCTAACACCGGTATTAGCAAATAAAATCACACAGCTGACATGTAACCTCGAGGTACAACCTTGATGATATCACGTTACAGCGCTAGATATTTTGGCCTCGCTGGGAAAAGTAGACCCGGCTCCTTGAGTGATATATTCCCTAATAACTCCAGTAAGATTTCGTTAGGGACAATATCTAAACTCAGCCTAGCCTGAAGCATGTCTTGTTTACCCAATTCAATCCTAAAATGATCAGCTATGATGTCAGACAAGGCGAGTTGAAGGTTAAACAATGCCTCATACATCTTTACCTCATTTCCAACTCTAAAGTCTTCAGTGAATACAATCTTATGATGCTGTAAGAAATGTTTGCAGTCTTCTGTATCTTCAACAGTGCTGCCTGCATGTGTGACACATTCCTTTTTGTGCTATGATCTCTCCTTCTCTGACATCGTCTCAAGGCTCCCTAATCTAGCATGAATATCATCAACCTGTTGCTGAGTAGCTGTTCCAAACAAGACATTGGCAAATTGCCCCAATATGTCGATCGCACCTCTCCGGGAGCGATGACTCCATGGATGATCTGACATCCATCCTGATAACGAGCATCAAATTCATTCTGAAATGCATTCACAGTATTCTGTAATGAGGCAACTAGAGCGCTGCCATTATCCATGTGGTCTACATTCCACAAAATGGCACCACTCAAGTCGCGAGCAACAAGTAGAGGTTGGAACAACTCCTCCTTATTTAGTACAAATGGAACTACATAATTATTTCCTGTGATCATCAAATGACCCACAGGTGAAAACACCAATCTCAAGTTGGCAGGTGTCTCCTCTTGTGGTCCTATCCATTCCATTTGGGATGGACTCACTCAAACCCAAGCAATCATCTGCAAGAGATTCGTAAAACTATAACCACAAGTTCACCTGACTACCGTTTATTCATTTAGTAAAAAGCTACCTGTCTCCTGTGTCTTCCCCAGCCACTTCAGTCTGTGTTTCAGTCACATTAGGTGCTTGTGCTTGTGCAGTCTGATACTCTATAGGTCTGTCCATACACAGCGGATAGTCTGGGACACTAGAATGTGATCTCAAACTGTATCTGCAATGTGGTGGAGTGTGAGGTGTGGAGTAGTGTGGTGAGGGAGGTGAGGGAGGCAGTGTTTGGCCTTGACAATCGGCTGTCACTTGCCCTTGACTCGTACCCAGTGCACTCGCCTGGCCACTCGAGTTGCCAGTTGCATTACTGCCTATAGCCTGACTTATTTGTGGAGAAGGCAAACTAAAGTCAATTACAAGCCCTGGGATACATTCTTCCGCATTTATCTCCTCACCTTCATTTTCCCCTTTATCCCTAGTTTCCCCACCTTCATGAATAGGATAAGCCATTCTCGCATTACGATTCTGCTTCCTAGTAATACACTCCTCCGGGACAACTTTCACCCTGTCAGTGTGTAAAGTGGTTACGTTCCCCCCTTGTATGGGACGAACTTTGATGACAGCATCATTTACCCGATCAATTACACGATAGGGTCCTGAAAACAAAGGTTGCAATTTCCTTGCCACCCCCCTGGTAGGGACAGTCTTCACATAGACACGGTCCCCTACCAAGAGTGGTTTTATTACACATCTCTTTGCCCTTCTGTTCTCATTTTCTGTGCTCGCACGATCGAGAAAGTCCTGGCATCTTTCGAAAACCTTTGTTGCCATGGCAGCAAATAAATTAGGTATATCCTCAAGGTTGTACTTCAAAGATGGGTCTTGCACTACATGATAAGGCATCTGTGGATCTCTGAGAAACAACAAGAAATAAGGAGAATCACGGATAGTCCGATTATATCCAGAGTTATAGACCATCATAGCAACTGGTACCATCCTATGCCAATGATTAGCGTTCTGTTCCACCATGGTATATATTATCTGAATAACAGTACCATTTGCCCTTTCCACCAATCCATTAGAGGATGAGTGATAAGGAGTAATGTTCACTTGTTTCATGTGCAACAAGTACGCCAATTCCTGAAACACTTTGTTAACAAATTCAGTACCCCGATCAGTGACTAATTGTTGTGGAGTTCCGTAAACACAAATATCTCGCTCCACAAACACCCTAGCCACCTCTTCGGCAGACTTAGACTTTAATGGTTCCATGATAAGAAATTGAGTCATCGCATCAATGAAAGTCAAGACATAATAATGCCCTTCCTCTGATCTATTTAGTGGACCAATCAAATCCATATGACACCTGACCCATGGTGCAGTGATATTGGGGAAACGGAGAAGGGGGCTTGGGGCGTCCCCCGAACGCTTCGAACGTATACACTGGGTACATTGTTTGCAAAATTCCACGACATCCCTCTCCATCTGGGGCCAGTATGCAAACCATCTCGCGCGAGTTAAAGTAATCTTGATTCCACCATATAACGGTAAGCAATGAGCAAGTCTAAGTGCGGAGTGAACGCTATCTTCTGGGATTACAATTTGGAATACTTCCACTATGCCAAATGACCGACTCTCCTTCTTATAGAGCAAACCGTCTGGCAACAAATGAAAGCAGTCCAATTTTGCTGGCAATTTTGGTACCTCTGTGGTCTCATTCTGCAAATAACTCTTTAATTTACCCCAAACTGGGTGTGAATCTTGTTGTTGCCTTATCTCAGTGACATCCCAATCTATTTTGTCTACTTCCACAGTGCCTGGACTTACAAGTGGTGCAACTTCATCTTCATCATTAGACTGAGTCGTTCTCAAACGGGATAGGGCATCCGCTACAGTATTCTGCTGCCCTGATAAATATTCACCCTTGATGTCATATTCGGCTACCTGAATTTGCCATCTTGCAATCCTCCCTGAAGCCGCATTTACATTAAACAACCAAGTAAGAGGTCGATGATCGGTCTGAATCAATATCTCATAACCCAAAATAAGTGGTCTGTTCACCTTCAAGCCATAAACAATACTCAACGCTTCCTGCTCAATCGTAGCATAGTTTAACTCTGCTTTATTTAGAGCACGGCTGAAAAAAGTTAATGGCCGAAGGAACCCTTGATCGCCCTTCTATTGCAAAACTCCGCCAATCGCCGTACCGCTGGCGTCCGTAGTTAACACAAAAGGTCTATCAATGCGAGGAAAAGCAAGCAATACATCTGCTAACTTTCGCTTAAGTTCACAGAATGCGCCGTTTGCCTCCGCATTCCACTCCACGCTCTGTCTCGTGATCTTTACGTCCTTCCCACGAGTAAGTTTCGTGAATGGTGCCGCTATCTGGGGAAAATTTTCCACAAACCGGCGATAATAATTCACTAACCCCAAGAAACTCTGGAGTTTTTTCAAAGTACTCGGAACCGCAATTTCTTGGATTGCACGGATTTTCTCTGGCTGAGGACGTAATCCCTCTGTTGTGATGACATGGCCTAAAAAGGATACTTCCTGTTTAAAGAAACTGCACTTCAGCAATTTAATAGTTAGCTTTTCCCATTCTAGACGTCCCAAGACCTCATCTAGGTTATGAACATGAGCATCAAACGTCTTTCCGTAAATAATAATGTCATCCAAAAAAGTATGGGTTATCTTTCCCGTGAGACCGATCATGACTTCATTGATTATACGCTGGAAATAAGCCGGCACATCTTTTAATCCAAAAGGAAGGTTACAATGCTCCCAGTGCCCTTCAGGTGAGGAGAAAGCCGTGAGAGGCTTAGACTCCTCATCCAAAGATATCTGGTGATAACCCTGCTTTAAGTCTAGATTACTGAAGTACTTATTCTCACCTAACTGTGAAAGAATTTGCTCAATATTGGGCAAAGGGTAAGGATCTGTAACTATCTGCTTATTTAAATGTCTAAAGTCTAAGCAGATGCACAAACCACCATCCTTCTTAACTACTGGAACTAGTGGTGAAGAATAAGGCGAACGAGAAGGCCTGATAATCCCCTTTCTACGTAAATCTTCAAGTTGCTTACGTACTTGATCATGCCACTTCGTTGGTATACGGTATGGCCTACGGTTCACTACCGGCCCATCCGCACATATGTGATGATAAAAGTATGGTGAAGTGGTAAGTGGGTCCTCGGGTAATGCAAAAACATTTGGGTGTGTCCTTATTAGCCTTTTTAATGCTTCATTTTCCAGGCTAGAAGGAATCATCATCTGATCTACCTCCGTGTACAGTTTCCTGAGTCTGTCATCACTCACTACACTAGTGATCTGCTCTTCCCTTTGACTCACTTGCTCCTCTCCCCACCTGACTTCTTCATAAGGGGATACAGTACCTACCCTATATTCCCCATCTATAAATATCCTGTCAGGGGTTAGAT
>JAGKTI010031365.1:0-12154 GCA_018397915.1 Birgus latro
TCTGCTAGAATTCCCCAACGCTCATCCACCGGCAGGAGGCAGAACCCACTTGGGCCTGACGGAAAGGTATCGAAGTGTTTCGTATGTGATTCTAGATTTCATTGGGCACGTGACTGTCTGGATGCATACGAAAACGATGGCAGCCGAGAAGAGAATTCTGAAACACTGCATCTGTCGATGTTTATGGGCTATGCGGATGATGCCGCTAGTAGAGGTAAGTCACAGACTCTAGTAGAAGAATCTAAGGGATGTGCTCTTTTAGACACAGGGTGTTCTACAACTGTATGTGGAGTTGAATGGATCAATTGCTATCTAAGTGAGCTCACTGATTATGAACGTGATGCTGTAAGAGAAGAAGCGTCATCCTCAATGTTTACCTTTGCTGATGGTGTCACAGTTTCTTCCCTCAAACGTGTTACTCTGCCCTGCTACGTTGGAAACATGCGTGCTACCATCGTGACTGATGTTGTGGACTGCAATATTCCCTTGCTGTTGAGTAGACGTTCCATGAAAAAAGCAAAAATGGTGATTAACCTTGGAACTGACCAGGTCAAAATTTGTGGAACTATCATTGATTTAAAGTCCTCATCTTCAGGCCATTACTTACTTCCAATTTCCTTATGACTAGATTGTAAATTTTGTGAAACAATCATGTTGGCAACTCGTGGGGGTGACGTAGAAAAAAACGCTTTGAAGCTTCACAGGCAATTTGGACACCCTACATCGGCAAAACTAATTAAACTGATCACAGATGCGGGAATTAAAAAATCAAAACTGGAACAGGCTGTCAAGGCTGTATTTGATGCTTGTAAAGTCTGTTGCAAATTTAAGAAAGCCAAGCCCCGACCCGTAGTCAGTTTGCCCATGGCGTCTAAGTTTAATGAAGCCATAGCCATGGATTTAAAAGCTTGGGGAAAGCATTATTTCTTAGTCCTTGTTGATTTGGCGACCAGGTATTGTAATGCGATAGTAATCGCAGATAAGTGTGCGCCCACCATTATCAAAGGAATATTTCGGAGTTGGATTGTTGTGTTTGGCACACCTAGAAAAATTCTTACAGACAATGGCTGTGAATTCAATAATGCGGAAATGCGAGCACTGGGAGAGCCCTTCAATATCAAGATCATGACAACGTCTGCAGAGAGTCCTTGGAGCAACGGAGTCTGTGAGCGTCAAATTGCAGTCATTGGTGACATTGTTAGGAAGGTAATGGCTGATAGCCAGTGTGAACTGGATGTGGCCTTGGCATGGGCAGTATCGGCAAGAAATGCTCTCACCAACTACTCAGGCTTTTCTCCTAACGAACTTGTTTTTGGTCAAAACCCTAGTCTGCCTAATGTGTATGCAAATGATCCTCCAGCCTTGGAACCTTCATCACCATCGAAAATTGTGAGAGACAACTTGAACGCTCTTCATTTAGCTAGACAAGAGTTTATGAAGACCGAATCAGATGAACGCTTGGCTAGGGCTCTGCGGCACAATGTACGTTCAAGTGACCTAAACGACATCCAGAATGGAGATGAAGTCTTCTACAAAAGAAATGACAGTCATGAGTGGCACGGTCCTGGAATTGTAATAGGCAGAGATGGGAAACAATTTCTGGTGAGACACGGCGGTGTATACGTGCGAGTGCACGTATGTCGTCTAGCGCGAGCGCCAGAGCAAGATACTACAGTTGAAAGTGATGTCAGCAGTGATGAGAAGAAAAATGTTGTCCAGGAGAAGCCTAATGACGATCCTACGCAAGTGTTGAATGACTATCCACCAGATGAGTCGGATGATGGTGTGGTCCCAGTCGATGAGCCTCCCACAGTTTCTGTTCCGATTAATCAGCTTCCCAAAGTTTCTGTTGGTCAACGTATAAAGGGAATACATTCAGAAAGTGGAGAGTTGGTGTCTGGAAGGATTATAAGTCGGGCAGGTAAAGCCACTGGAAAGTACAAACACTGCTATAATTTGAAGAGGGACTCTGATGGCAGCATTGATTGGATAGATTTGGAGAAGGATCTTAGCGAATGGGAAGTGGTTGATGACGACACAGAAATGCTTGTTCTTTTCAACTCTGAAGCCATATTATGTGCTAAGGAAAATGAAATTACAAATTGGCAGAATAATGATGTGTATGAGGAAGTAGATGATGTTGGGCAAGGTGCCATAATGGTTCGATGGGTTGTGACAGAAAAACTGAAAAATGGAAAGCCTATTGTTAAGGCCCGCTTAGTCGCCAGAGGATTTGAGGAAGACACAGTGGATCTCCGAAAAGACTCGCCTACTTGTTCAAAGGAAGCAGTGCATTTGGCACTTTCTTTGGCCTCCACCAACCAGTGGGATTGCCACACTATGGACATGAAAGCTGCCTACCTGCAAGGTAACGACATTGAGAGAGTTGTTCATTTACGTCCTCCGCCTGAATATGCAAATGGTAAGTTATGGAGACTAAAGAAAACTGTTTACGGCCTTTGTGATGCTGCTAGGCATTGGTATCTGCGCGTAAAAGATCAGTTGTTGAGTCACGGAGCTAAAGTATCATCACTGGATTCAGCGCTGTTCTCTTGAAGCAATGGTGGCAAAGTCGAAGGCATTGTATGCATCTACGTCGACGACTTCCTTTGGGCTGGTACACATGAGTTTGAACAGAAAGTGATAAATCGGTTGAGTCAAATACTCCTCATCGGCAGTTCAGAATCAAAAGCCTTCAAATACGTTGGTCTCAATGTCATCTCCAACATCGATGGCAGCATAACGCTCGACCAATTCCAGTATGCTTCATCCTTGAAACCAGTCACGCTGAGTAAACATCGTGCAGCAGTAAAATCAGGGGAGCTGTCCGAGTCTGAGAAAAAGGAGTACCGAGCATTAATTGGACAACTCAATTGGACTGCCACATACACTCGGCCAGATATTGCCTTTGATGTGTGTGAGTTCAGCGTGAATAGCAACCGAGCTACCGTAGCGGATTTGCTTAGACTCAATAAGGTGATCTCAAGGGTAAAGACTGACAACATGAAGCTATACATTCCAAGAATGGGGCCGATCGAGGACTGTCATATAGAGTGCTTTTCGGATGCCTCATTTGCCAACCTTGTAGGCAATGGATCTCAGCGATGTTTTGTCATCTTCCTATGAGATGCTAGTGAGGCAAGATGTCCTATATTTTGGCAGACAAGGAAGATCAGGAGGGTCGTCAAATCTACCTTATCTGCTGAGGCGTTGGCGCTGCTTGAATGTGCTGAAACTGCTGTATATCTCTCCAACATATTGCGTGAGGTTTCTGGATGTGGAAAGATCAAAATAAAGTGTTTCGTCGACAACAAGAGTCTGGTGGACGCCCTTTACTCCTGTAAGAGCGTAGAAGACAGGAGATTGCGCATTGATATTGCTGTGTTGTGGGACATGTTGGAGCGGGGGGAGATTGATGAGGTATCCTGGGTGGATACATCACAACAACTGGCTGATTGTCTCACCAAGAAAGGTGCTTCAACCGGGCGACTGTGTGCAGCAGTCAGCCGAGACTAGAAAGTTTAGAATACTTTAAGAGACATCACATATCTGTATGTGGTCACAGACTGGGTCTTGATAGTAATTAAACAAAAGTCTATGTATTGGATACATAGTGTGCATCAGACGCAAATAGACCATCCAGCTTCATCCTTGGAATCTTCTGTCAAATTATGAAGAGAGGACAAGTGTTAATGTGTGTGTGTGCGCACGCACACATCTAAGTCACGAGTGATGATGTCATCGGAGGGTTCCTGTGGTATGCTACCGGGAGCCTTGCCAGTTCACGTCGTGAAGCCGGTGAGTGTGGTTGTCTAGTTCCAACAGGTTCCTTATTAACTGATCCACTTTTTCTATATTTATTCTAACAACACTTAATTCTTCCATTTCTAGTCAGTCTTGCTTCTCACATTTCCACATCAGTTTTCATGTTTGGCCAACTGCACCACCTTGATACAGTGTCTTTTTTCACCTTAATTTAAGATCTGTTATCTTACAAGCTTTGCATCTAGTCAACTACTTCCGCCTAATTTTAAGATCCTGTATCGACACGCTCAGTCTAACTTTGCCCAAGTCCAACTTTTCCGAACCACTCCTTCCAGTTCTTTTTCACCGTAACTTCCACTCTCACTTACCTGATCGTTTCCCTCTCAACCATAGTCTTCTGTACATCACTCACACCCAGTTTATCTCATCGCCTACCATCTAATTCTTCCAGCATCTTCTCCTCAAAAACGACTTTCAATCACTCTCTCCAGACTAATCTTTTGCTAGTCTTCCCATTTGACCCTACCTTCCAGCCTTCCTCTCCCAATCTACTCTTCTTTTCACTTTCTACCAATCATTCATCCTCTCTTCCACCTAACCACTACATCCTTTCTCTCATTTACTCCCAATCACTCCAGAATCATTACTCTCTTCCACCTAACAAAAATCCTTTCATTTACTCAAAAATATTCAGTCCTACGTCATTCATCTTTCTTTCATCTAACCAATCCATCATTCCTTTCCCATACTCCCAAACAATCATTCTTGAGTCATTTCCTCCTCCACCCAGCAATCCATATTTCCTCTCAATTTCTCCCAAGTACTCATTCCTTTGTTGTCACTCTCCTAGCTAAATTGCTTTGTCCTAGCTCTCACCCATTCAGTACAAAATTAATCTCGCTTCCAATCCATCTGTGCTCAATCTGATCTCTTATCTCCAAAATACTCCCTAGCACTGTCATTTCCCCCACATATACTCCCACCCCCACCTCTATCTCTCTCTCACTTTACTAATCCTTTCAGTTCACCATCACAGTACTTCCCCAACTCCTCTATCCAAATCTCCAGTAGCCAATCCATCTCTTACCGTCATGTATTTTTTTCCTAGTATTTTCGTTCATGCCAGTCTCTATTCTCACTCTTTTTAACCTTGGTCTCTTGTTTACTTATGAGGATACATTTATTAACGAGTGTTACTTCGTGCACTTACAGCAAAAATTCATGTACTGAAGACTTAATTTTCCTTAATGTATCTACACCATCCTTACCACAAAGTAAACTGCATATTCCTCGCAGTTCATCTACCTACCACACAGTGGTATTTTCATTCCCCCCCCCCCCAAGAATAACACTAAATTTCCACACAAAAGCACCTTCCTTGTGCTTATTTCAACGCAAGTGGAACACTGACATTTCCATGCCTTAAATTTTAACTTATTTTCTAAGTTTACTTACAAGACACTTACACTCTTGTTTATTTTCTAGCCGTATGGAATGTAAAAATTTAACTAACGTTTTTTTCCCTTAGCACAGCATAATTTTCACTTTAAAGTTTAATTTTAGCCTGAGATAATGCAACATTATTTCCATACAGAAGCACCTACACTTCAACTTATTTTTTTGCACAAGTGGGTCCTTTCTCGCTATAGTTACACTGGCAATAACTCTCCCTTATTTACACTTAATGCTTGCATATTTTCTGCATTTCTGGTCAATGTCCAGGTTCTGCGCATGGAAGCTACACCCTTAAGTTTACTTAACGAGGCAGTTACATTTTCCTTATTTTCTCGCCATATTCAATGTAAAACTTTCACTTTTAACAATTTATTCTCTAGCAGCTGCATAATTTTCACATTAATGTTTACTTTTAGCTGAGCTAACGCAACACTAAATTCTCATACAGAAGCACATATAGATCAATCCCCCCCACCCCCCGCACGTGGGCCCTATCCTTCACTCTACACTGACAGTAACTCGCCTTCATTTACACACAATGCTTAAATATTTTTTGGTAAACGTCCAGGTTCTGCACATGGAAGCTACACTTACTGCACAATTATCATTATTATTATTATTTTTTTTTTTTTATAACCATGTCTTTATACTGATTTATACTCTCATACTTACACTTATTTGCACTTTAGTTTCAGCACACACAGGCACCAAATATACACTTACTACACAACCAGCGCCTTTCTTACACTGTTTATCCCGATTTACTTATATTCTATAATAATGTAACTCCATCTTGTGCAGTATTTGGGATAAGTGGGTACATACAATATGTAGTGGTGTTTGGGGCAGACTACAAGAAAATGCCGATTTCGCGTGTGCAGTACACTGGGGATAGCGTCAAGAGATATCGCGTGTGATAGGATTGATATTGCTGGTGTCCCATGAGTGAAGGAGTTTTGTTATATGAGAGACATGTTATGTGCCATAGAAGGTGTTCAGGTCTGCAGAATTTGAGAGAAATGCAAAATTTCTGCTGCCCAGCCTGCATAAGAAGAGAGGCGGAGGGAGATGAAGCAAAGGATGCGCTAGAGGTGAATGGGGGCACACTACAGGGAGTGCAGCAGTTCTGCTATCTAGGATATATATTGGACTGCGAAGTAGGGGTGGAGAGATCAGTCAGAACAAGAGTGGAGGCAGCATGGTTAAAGTGGAAGGAAATAGCTAGCCTACTGGTCAACAAACACATACCACTGAGACACAAAAGTAAAATATACGAGGCCTACATTAGACAAGTACTGATATATGGTGCTGAAACATGGGCTTTGACAGATAGACTGATGAATGTTCTGAGGAGTACTGATCGTAATATGTTAGGATTAATGGCGGGAGTGAGATGGGAGGAGAGAGTTTTGAGTGAGGAGGTAGCAGAAGATGCGGGATGGATCTCGATATCATCTTGAGACAGAAGCGGCTTAGATGGTTTGGTCACGTGAGGAGTGAGGAAGGGAGCTGTGTGAGAATAGCAGAGGAACTGGGATGTGGTGGGACGTCGACCGCCATGAAGACATAAGAAGACCTGGAAAAGTGTTGTAACGCAAGATATCGAAAGACTGGGTATTGGAGAAGGTTTAATCCAGGATAGGAAGCAATGGAGAAAAGCCATCGCGCGTCCAACCCCAGTTTGAATATGGGAGCAGGACGAAAAACGAAGATGATGATGATGATGATGATGATGAGACATGTTATGTGCTGGAATTTGGGCTGGAACTAGCTTTGTGGCTAGTGTAAGAAGTGGTTGGAAGAAGTTCAGAGAGATGTTGCCTCTCCTGACACTGACAAGGTTCTTCCTCTGTGCTTAGAGATCTTCGTAAGCAGCCTGTGTTAGGAGTGTAATGCTCTCTGGTAATGTGATCTGGGCAGTAGAGGAGGAGGATATGTGTAGGCTCAAGCGTACAGAAATTACAATGTTTAGCTGGATGCGTAGTGTCTGTGAATACGACGCCCCCCCCCGGGGGAGGGAGGGGAATGTTTACGATTGACGACCTGAGAGGAAGGATGGGACTGGAATGTACTGGTGTTTTAGGGATAGACTGGGATGTTTTGGCATGTGGAGAGGATGAAGGATGACAGCTGGGCGCGAAAAGCGAGAAGTATGAACGTCGGGGATAGTGTTGCAAGAGGCAGACCGAAAAAGACATGGGACGAGGCCACACAGTGTGACCGCAGCGATAAGGAACTGAACCGGGAAGCAGCAAGAGATCAAGAAGCGTGAAGAGTTGCCATTAGGTGACCAAGGCCGACACATGCATGTTGAAGCCTTTATAAATGACACGATACGATGTGCATTTCTAGTTGCTAGTTTTTACTATCCACATCAGCTATTCACATGGTTTGGCTCCTGCAACACTTAGGTGTTATGTCATTTTTTACTTTGTCTCACAAACTATGCACTCTGCAGTTTATGTCTGACCGTAAAGATCTATATTACACAGATATCTCACTCTCTCTTCCTCTCAGTCACGCTTTGTTCAGTCCAATCTATGCCCTACCCAATCCTTGCAGACCTTTTAATGGCCATTAACTCCTAATCTCTTGCAACCAAATCCTTCTGAACATCAAACACTCAGTTTTCCCCATCATGTCTCCCTACCAAACATTCCTCCATCCTCTCATTCTCCCAAAAATCCTTTGCGTCCTTCTCTAGATTCTCTCCTCCTGATGTCACTGCTGTCTTCACTTGTAACTATAACTTTCATTCCTTCCAGGCCAAACGTTTTCTCACGATCAATACAGCCACTCAATCGACCACCTCTATCGTCCACACACTCCTTCTCTATTCTCATGACTATACCTTCCTGTCTCTCTTCTACCCAATTAAGTTCCATTTTTCTCGACTAAACTATCCTTCCACTGATAACCTGCCGAGAGAGCTCTGCTTCAGGATAAACCGAAAGTACATGAGCCTACTTCAGGGTAAACCCGAAGTAGGGGGGTGGGAATCATTGGGGCCCTTCTTGAGGATAAACCCCAAGAAGGGGAGTAGAACAACTAGGAGATCAATTCAGGATGGATCACAGAAGGAAAGCGGAGTGAGCAACCCAAGGGGTTTCCACCTCGCAGGTTCCACGGGGTCAGTGTCAAACCTTTCCCATTTATCCCAAATGGTTACACAGTACTCAGAACGACCCCTTCCACTCAAGCGGACAATCGAGAACCCATTCCAACCTGCTGATCCCCAAACCAGAACGTTCACCCCACAGCAGCAGCACCCAAACACAATCCACCCCCTTCTACCTGGTTTTGCACCCTGATGAGGAGTGCTCCCCAGGCATCTTTCAGCTCTATATTTTTATCTCTACAAACTATACCTGGTTCTCTCTTCCAACCTTTCATTCATCTTTCTCAAATAATCTTTCCCTATTATCTCCTGACCAATCATTCCACTCTCTCTTTCTTCTAACATCAATATCAATCATTCTAATCTTTCTCTCTTCTGACACATCAATTTCAATCACCCTAATCTCTCTCGGTATATCAGTATCAATTATTCCAGTCTCTGAACAAATTTTAATAGCATCTCTTATTATTTCAATCATTCCATTCTCCCCTTCACCTGACATCAATTTCAGTCATTCTAGTCTCTCTCCTGACATCGTATGTCAATCATTCTAGTGTCTCTCTCCTGACATCACTACACTATCAATTATTCTAGTTCCTCTTCTTCCTGGCATAACAACTTCTCTAGCACCCTATACTTAACACGCCCTCACCAGTCGTCAATAAACTTGTTAACAGTCCACTCCATTCCAAACACTGTGTGCCAAAACTTCGTCATTCTTCCTGTCATTATCCTCACTTCTAACCACGTCTTTTCTCCCATATCCCAAACAATTCACAAAAATTAATTTCACTCAACATATCTAAACACTATCTCCCTATGCAATCCTTGATGTCCTTTCCTCCGCACACAGCTCTTTCTCTCTCGCCCTATTGATCCATTCAGTTCATAATCACTATCAATCCTTTTCCCATTCTTCTTTTTCCCCAATTCAAGACCTCAGTTCACCTCATGCTTCCATTCATTTTGTTCCTGTGTTCTTTTACGCGTCTCGTTTCACTCTCATAAATTTTTAAAGCGTTGTTCTGTGATAGGAGGAATCTTTAGGTATATGTGTCTTTTAGTGGGGGAAAGCCCCAAGAATTGATGGAGTGTGTAGTGAAATGCTGAAGCAAGGAGGAGAAATAATAGTCAATGGATATGGGGGATGTGCAGACTGACCGGGAGGAAGGTCGAGTTCCTGGGAATTGGAAATAGGTACAATCATTCCCCTGTACAAAGGAAAAAGGGAAAAAAAGAAGTACTGTATGTGGTTATCATCTTAGGGTAAATGGAAAAGTATATGGCAGGATGGCTATAGATAAAGTTAGAGAAATAAGAGGGATAAATTGGAGAAGTACTGAGAGATTTTAAGAAGGAAAGTGGTTGCGTAAATCATATTCATCCTAAGGTCTTCAGTGGAAAAGTTTCCAGAGACGGCGAAGAAGTTTTATGCGGCCTTCATGGATTTGGGGAAAGCATTTGATAGTGGATAGACAAGGAATATAGAAATTAATAAGAATATATGAAGTAAATGGGAAGCCAAGAATATATGAAGGAAATGGGAAGCCACTGAATGTCGTGAAGAATATGTATGATGGTGCAAAGGCTGTAGTATGGATAGTGAACTGAGTGAATTTTCCAACTTGAATGTTGGATTGAAACGGGTGTGTCATGTTTCCATGGTTGTTCAGTCTGTATATGGATGGGGTTATAAAACAAATAGAAGATAGGGCAGTGGATGCTGAAGCTGCCCAAATGAGTGAGGGCAGTGTTTGGAAACTTCCTGTTCTGTTGTTTGCAGAATGGCACTGTATTAAGAAAAGACGAAAGGGAACTGCAAGACTTGGTGGATGAGTCTGGGAGTGTGTTTAAGAAACGGAATCTAAAGGTGAATATTACGAAAAGTAAAGTTGTGGTTCTCGAGGGGAATGAAGTCACTGAATGCACAGTAAGGTTGGATGATGAAGAAATGGAAAATGAATACATATAAATACTTGGGTAGTGTCATGTGTTGAATAGAATTTTTGAGGATGAAGTGCTTGAAAGATATCGACAGGGAAGAAAGGTTTCTCGTTCTCTGAAAGAAGTGATAAGAAAGAGGGAAGTGACCATGGATGTAAAATGGTCACTGCATGAACTGTAATGTATGGAAACCAATCCTGGACTCTGCTGGATGGATCATGAATGAGAGCACGGGAAATGATTATTTGACAGGAGCACGTCGAGTTACATGGAGAAACTGATTGATAAATGAGGTATTGAAGCAGCATTGTGGTGTGGATGTGGATGCGATAAGTGGTAGGGGAAATACACTGAAGTAGTTTAGACATGTGGAAAAGACAGAAAGCGCGACTAACGAGGGAAGTATGACAGAGGATAAGATGGAGGGATGGAGTGGAGAATTATGGGGAGGGGGAGGAAAGGAGAAAATGGCAGGGGACAGGGCGACATATAGGCAATTTGTTTGTGACCACCCATTACGGGATTGTGGCGTCTAGCTGTAGGTACATAAGACCTTTAGTGGAATTTGAAAAAATATCATGTACTACTATTGCTTTACGTAGTTACAGGAATTGTTTATGTACAAGTGAGTGCTGTTTGGCATAGAGGAAACTTTTATGCATCACTGACGTTCAGAGTAATTAAAAGAAATGTATTGCATGTGTTACTTGGCACAGGGTATATTCAAATATGAGTGTTGTTGCTGTAGTTAAAGGATTATATTTGTGAGTGTTTGGTGAAGTTATAGGAAATCTGGTGGTCAAGAGAGATTTATGCATCAATGCTGTTAAGTGTAATTAGAAATGTTATGAGTGTTGTTTAGCGTGGTTGGAGGATACATTTAAGAATGAGTGTTGTTAGTGCAGTTAAAGAATATGAGTGTTTGGTGTAGTCAGAGCAGACATGGGGTAATCGTAATCTGTAATCGATTACAGACTTTTGTGTAATCGTAATCGATTACTTAGGCATTTTCTTTTTTCAAANCAGGGTTACTTTTACGATTACAAGGCCCCAGATAAGGTTCTTCCTTACGCAGGCAATTCTTATTAAAATGATTTGCATTTAAGATATATATTCCTAGAAAATATCAGTTTTATATTACTAGACGATGTTTTTCCTTTTAAAAACTAACTTTAGCTATTTACTTAATCAGTGTCAAGTATAAACGAAACGTGCTCATAATTATATAGTGCATAACAGTACATGTAATCATAATTGTAATCATGATTACTTATGTAATCGTAATAGTAGTAGATTACTCTTACTTTTACTGTAATCATAACCGTAATCTGAAGTTGGCAAAGTAATCGTAATCGATTACAATACCCCTGTAATCGCCCCATACCTGTCAGAGGAAATATGTATCTGATCATTATTGTAGTTTGAGGAAATATTTACGTACTGTGTATCAGTGAATGAAATCCTAGTGCCAGATAGCAACGATCGCATGACATTATGTATCAGTGTTCCTTATTGTAGTCTGAGGAAATATTAATGTACTGTGTATGAGTGAATGAAATCCAAGTGCCAGATAGCAACAATCGCATGAAATTATGTATCAGTGTTCCTTATTGTAGTTTGAGGAAATATTTATGTACTGTGTATGAGTGAATGAAATCCAAGTGCTAGATAGCAAAGATCGCATGACATTACGTTATTTGAAGGTATACTGTAGTCATGAGTAGGGAGGACATGGCAGAAAATAATCAGAAACTAATGAGGGGATTTTAGATCAAGTGAAGGATATAGAATGCCAATGATAAAACCTTACACTAATAATGCCATGAAACCAAATGTCTAATCTGATAGAAGAGGGAAGAAACACGGAAACAT
>JAGKTI010031368.1:0-12153 GCA_018397915.1 Birgus latro
CTGCACCAGCGAGGATTCGAACCTGGGTCCCACGGGACCGCAAGCCAACTCTCTACCGATCGAACTACCGCCTCCCCTAATCTGCTAGAACATTTTTGATTCTGTGAACATGTCTTACATCAAGGGAGTATTCTAGCAAAAATAGATTCCAGCGGGTCAATCTAAGATTCTTGTCCTTAAATTGGGACAAAAATTTCAGAGGGTGGTGATCAGTGTACACTACAACATCACCTGACCCTGGACCAACACATACAGAAAAGTGTTGCAGGGCAAGTATGAGTGCAAGGAGTACTTTCTCAATAGTTGAATAATTCCTTTGGGCTTTATTGAACTTTTTGCTGAAATAGTACACAGGCATCACAAAGCCCTGATCATTATCCTGAAGCAAAACTGCGCCAGCCCCTAGACCACTAGCATCAACAGCTAATTTAAAAGGTTTGTCAAAATTGGGAGCTTGAAGCACTGGTTGACTTGATAGGATGGCTTTAACTTTTGAATAGGCATCCTCTCATTCTGTCTTCCACTCATACTTTACTCCTTTTCTTAACAAATCAGTGATGGGAGCTACAAGATCAGAGAAGTTCAGTACAAAGTATCTATAGTATCCTACCATACCAAAGAATCGTTGCAAGTCTCTCTTATTTCAGGCCATAGTTAATTATTAACTATGGCCTGAACTTTAACATCAGGTGGACTCACTTGGCCTAATTCGACAACATAACCTAGGTACTGCACTTGAGCCCTTACAAATTCACATTTAGTTAAATTAAGCACTAAATTAGCAAAGGACAGTCTCTGCAACAAGGCATCTAGTTGGCTCAATTGTTCCCAAGTATTGTTAAAGATAACATCATCATCAATGTAGGTTACACAACCACCCAAACCCTGGGGAAGATCATTCATCAGCCTTTGGAAGGTGGCAGGAGCATTCTTCATACCATAGGGCATGACTTTACATTTATAAGTACTGCCACAAACCACAAAACAGAAAATTTCTTGGGTCCTTTCTGTGAGAGGGACTTGCCAATATCCCCTCATCAAATCTAATTTGGTTAAGTACTTGGCTGTGCCTACAGCATCGACACAATCATCTACTCTAGGAAGTGGTAGGTATCAGTTGTGGTAAGAGAGTTGACTTTACAATAATCAATACAGAAATGATGTGACCCATCGGGTTGTGGAACCACTATGACCGAGGTGCACCACTCACTTTGACAGGGCTCAATTAACCCTTGCTGCAACAGGTAGTTCAGTTCCCCCTGAGGACTAACCCGGTGGGGTGACTGCTTCACAGGACCAGCATCTCGAATGTCCACATCGTGCTCTGCCACTTCCGTCCGTCCTGGGGTGGCTCAGAAGACATCGGGGAACTTGCTGAGAAGGGCAACAAGCTCGGCACGTTGCTCTGCAGTCAAGTGGGAGAGTTCATCAGCTAGAGTACTCCAAGCACCCTGGTTTCCCCTCAAACTGGTCGTCTGATCCAAAGTCAAAGGGCAGCCCTCGTCCTCCGCCAACTCGGTAGCCTCCACCACGCATGCAGCCTTAGGGGGGTCCACGTCTCACCTGTGGTACTCCTTTAACATGTTTACATGGCACAGTCTTCGTTCCTTCCTCCGGTCTGGGGTTAAAATGACATAATTTACTTCACCTACCCTCTTCTCAACTACATAAAGGCCTGCAAAACTTGCCTGCAGAGGCTTACCATGAATGGGAAATAAAACAAGGACATGATCTCTCAGGTGGAAGATTTTGTTTCTCACTGTCTTAGAGTGGTCATACCATCTCTTCATCTTTTCCTGAGATAACTCCAAGTGTGCCCTGGCTACTCCCATGGTATAGGCCAATCTCTCGTTAAATTTTGACACATAGTCAAGCAAGTTAATCAGGTCATCATCCTCGACTCACTGTTCTTTGAGGAGTTTAACCCCTTAACCTCGGGTCGTCACTTCTGCGACGCTTGGGCACAATGGATCATGCCGCGGGGCGTCACTTTTTTTTATTTTGTGTTGTTTTCAGTTTGCTCAGGCTTTCAGGTGGTGACTTCTATCATCTATCAGCACTGCCAATGTCCAACAATAGTCAGAGCTGCTAATGTCATCAGTACTCCCATCCACTGTTGAAAATTTAGCCATTTTCCCCTATTCTAGACTCCCCTCCCTACCTCCCCTCCATTACCCTCTCCTGTTGTCTGCTCAGCTGCTCCGTGCCACGTAAATCTTCCCCGGATTTTTCCATCGATTTCATCCATTGAAATGAGGCCTATGCCCCATTCTTATACAAAATAATATATATATATAAAATAAGGTAATTGATAGTGCCATACACCTGGAATTGGCTAATTATCACTTGGCAACATCCAACCTGCACTCGTTCATTAATTTCCCCTGCTTTTTTCCCCGTGAAATATGCCGTATGAGCTATTCTCATAAGACAAATGTATATGAGAAAGGAAGGGAGAAGCCTGAGTGATATTTATAATCACATGGAACTACCTAATTTATTATGTATTGTCTAGATTTCCTACGACTTATTTCTTTGCATATACATTAGCAGCTGACATATTTAACTCTTGGCTACCGAGATACGTACAATACAGTCAGTTCACTGTCGTCCTTCAAGGTGGAGTCATGTTGCAGTCGCGCCCCTCCATTTCTGCCGCTTTTGCGCCGATTATAAAAGGCCCTGTGAACTCTACCCCTACTAAACATCGTGTGGGAAGCAGGAAAGGACTGTAGATATATATAAGTGTAATAAAGTACTAGAAATAATAAAGTCTGAATGTGTATATGAATAAGAAGTGACAGAATATGACCGGCGAATTAGAGCGAATGGGAGGCTCGTACGCGCTCGTATTTTACATTGCTTTCACAGTGTTTTTTTTTTTTGGAGTATGGATTCCAAACTACTTGGAAATCATTGAATAGTGTTTCTAGTGATAATATCAGGCAATGGTATTCATATTACGGGATGTCGGGAAGTGTAAAGTGGAGACTTAGTTACCCAAATACAGAAGTCTCCACAAGTCCTATGGTAGTTGATGAGTGCTAAAAAAAAAACATCCCAGGAGAAAGCTGAAGGTATGTGCCATATGCAAATGTAATTACAATATCCTCGGACTAATAACTGATATTTGGCAAATATTTTTGAAAAGTCAGTCGGAGCGCGGATTTGCCCCGCCGGACGGGCACGACACGCCTCCAACAACCCCGCTGTTAAGGGGTTAGTATATCACAGACCTATCCTGGCAAGAGGTCATCAAATTTGTTATGGATATATATGTCTGGAAATCTTTTTTGAATTAGTTGAACAATGTGATTCTGATGATATGATGCGCATGCAGATTGAGAAGGGTAGAGTGAGCCCTGAATTTGCCATTTTCATTCATAACAACCAGACAAATCATCGAGTATTCTCTTGGTCAGCACTTAAGGAATTTCTTCGAATGGAGTTTGCCATCGATGTTAGTATTGATCGGTCTTGGCATGAATTAGAGTCAATGTGTTATGATTGGATAGAGTCTCCCCAGACTTTCATGCACCGTTTCATCTGCCAGTATGCGGTGATAGAGCATAAATTCCCTAATGAAAAGTTCCCCAACCGCGACAAAGCAATCAAACGGTAGCTGTGGTATGGCTTACTATTCCCGTCACGAGTAAAACTCGAGGGATTCCTAGATGATGAGTATCCATTAAAGAAATTCTTAGATAGAGTTGAATACGAACGTCAGTTGTTGGAAGTGAGTCAGACCCCTCGAGTCAATGCATTGCATGCCGAGAGTCATGTCAAGAGAAGGAAACTCGAGAATCGGCCGTTTCCGTCCACTTTGGTGAACGAGACAGATCACTCGAGTCCAGATGAACCGAAAGATGAAGTGGAAAAATTAAAACACCAGGTCCGCGACCTCAAGTCTAGCCTAGTGAAAGTGAATAGAGGGCAACCTAGCAACTCCAGAACATCTATCGGTAAATATTGTGCCCACTGTTTAGCTTCATCACATAACCTCCTAGAGTGTTGGTGGAAACCTTCTTCTGGACACTGCTTTGACTGCCGCAGACCCGAATGTCGTTGTGGAGACTGTGGGTGCCCTGGATGTAATTATAAACCTCCCGAGCGAAATGAGTCCACATCGAAAGATTCACGAGATCCACCCAGAAATTGTGACTAACCGGTCGTCATGCATCCCCCACCATCAGTGTAGTGATAAATGGAAAGATTGTAGAAGCTATACTTGATACCGGGAGTAGCTACACTTTAATTAAGGAATCAGCTGTTGAGTGAATCGGGAGAGAAGTAAATACTTGATGAAACCCGCCACGTTTACAAGGAGTCACAGGCGCCCCTTTGAGAATAGTAGGAATGCTGCGAGCAGAAATAGGAGTTGATGACAAGATTCATAAACAATGGTTGCCGATAGTACCAAATCCTTATATCAGTACTGATCTGCTCCTAAGTTGTGATATAATGGGTCAAACTCTGCTCATGTGGGATGGAGCAAGGAGAGTCATGGTATGGGGAGGCGCCCCTTATGTTGTGAATCATATTCGCCGACAAAGGAACAAAGTGGAAAGAGTGAAGACTGACCCAGTCGAACCCTCCAACCCATCACGACACTTCTCACAAATCAATCTTCTTACCACCACGAAGGTAGACCCATATCAGTCCAAGTTTCTGTCTGTCCCAGTAAGAGAAGGCCCAGGTACTAATCTCAACATTTATCCTCAACCTAGAGTCAGTCATAACAGTCATCCTTATTTAGTCCAAGTCAGTTCTGAGAATTCCATCTATTTCCCACTCACTAATGTGACCAAGAAGGGAAAGGTATTTCATAATGGCACAATTGTTGGATCATACGAGAGAACTGATAATCTACCTCCTTGTAGAGTTAGTATCACTAAAATTCACAATGACCTTCTCCCAGAGAATGATCAAGTCAAACAAAATGGGACACGTGTTCAGAGGTTGAAAGCACTGATTGGAGAACTGGCAACATCTCACGAGTGCCCAGCAAGATGACATAACTCAGTTAATCCTTGAGCACGACCCTTTCTTTATTCTCGGCAAAAGTGAGTTAGGACTCATCAGTGGCCCTCCCACTCATATCAAAGTAGCTGATCCTCAGCCCAGTTGTGGACCCATATACTGCTATCCCGAACAAGCAAAGCAGATCATTGCAGATATGCTAAAAGATATGGAGGACAGAGAAATCATAGAACAATCTACAGCAGCCTTGTTGTCACTTATTGTACTTGTAAATAAGCCGGATGGTAGCAATTGCATGTGCCTTGATTATCGTCATGTGAATCAACACCTCGAGACTGACATCTGCCCCTTCCCATGGCTGGATGAACTAGTTGAACAAGTGACCGGACATCAGTTCTATGTCACTCTTGACATGTGAGAGGCATATTTCCAAATTCTGTAAGATGAAGAAAGCCGTGACCTCACTACCTTCAATGACAGGGTTGCACTATAGCGATTTTGACGTCTCCCATTCGGTCTTAATTGTTTCCCCGCAATTTTCTCCAGGCGAATGGTTTCATTACTAGCACCCCTCTTACAGAAGGGTTAAGTTAAGAATTATCTAGATGATTTGATTCTTTGGGCACTTGACTTTCCTGTCCTACTAGATCGGCTGAAGCAAATTTTCAAGTTACTCACTGACAGCAGAGTGAAATTAAATCTCAGTAAATGGAAATTCAGCTGTAATGAAGTCATTTTCCTAGGTCATCAGATCTCTGCTGAAGGAAGCAAGCCTGATCCAGAGAATGTTCAAGCGGTCGCAAAGCTGAAACCTCCCATGTTCCATCATTTGCAAAAATTGTCACAACCCTCACTAACTTAACTAAATCTCGGGCAACATTTATCTGGAAGAATGAATGCCAAAGATCTTTTGAACATCTCAAGTCTTGCCTCATGAACGCCCCTGTCTTAGTTAAAGCTCAGGTAGAACAACCATTCATCCTCACTACAGACGTTATTAACACTCATGCTGGAGGAGTCCTGAGCCAGATTCAATCGGATGGTACCAACAAGCCGATCGTGTATTTCTCAAAAAAGTTGAACCCCTGTGAAACACGATATTCAGCAACCGATAAAGAGACCTTAGCTGTAGTCCTTATGTGCCGTAACTTCCATTATTATCTATGGGGTACCCATTTTACCGTAGTTAGCGATCACCAACCTCTCACTAGTATATTCAAGCAGAAGACTAAATCACCTCGAATGAGTCGATGGATCCTTGAAATGCGAGAATATAACTGATATCCAGTATCTTAAGGGTATGAACAATTTTGTAGCAGATCAGTTGTCATGCCCAGTTTGAGTAGTGGTCCATCCACCTGAAGACGCATGGCTCGGGTTAGATTGAGAACAAATGAAGGACGTCAAAGAGAAGAACCTGTGTGGGGAGAACTAGCACAATATCTTGAAGGTGGTAGAGTTCCCGCCAAAAGACTACCAAAAACCACCTTAGATCAGTTTACCTTAATAGACAAAGTGTTATATTTTTTGCAGGAAAAGGCGGATGGTAGTGTTCAGTACAGCCTCATAGTCCCTTGAGCCTCAGTTGTACAGGCTCTTCAAAATGCACATGAGTTAACTGGTCATCTAGGTCAAAAGAAAACTATCAAAAAGGCTGGCGAACTATATTACTGGCAAAATCTTGAAGTTGATGTGTGTGAATGTCAAAAAATGTGTAACTTGTCAGAGATTCAAACAGGACACTGGATTGCAGCAACAGTGGAAGAAATTGCCTCCAGTGAATAAGCTGCTGGAGAGGATTGGGATAGATCTTACTGATATGGTTGCTGAAGTCCAGGGTTACTGTTATGTTCTTACCATAGTGGACCATTATAGCTGATTTGTTAGGTTCTTTCCCCTCATAATAAAACAGTCCACACACATCACAAACAAACTTGGGCAGTCTGTGGCACACTATGGCACACCTCGCAGTATCATACTGAACAACGGAGGTGGGTTCACCAACAAAGCCTTTCAGTGGTTCTGCCAGTGACACCAAATCACCCTCTACTACACGACCCCCTACCATCCCCAAGGGAACGGGATCACCGAGCGGATGCATCGGACCCTGAAGTCGGCCCATTGCGCCCTCATGTCAGGGCCACTCTCTTCGCTGGCCTCGATTGCTCCAGCCATGTCAGATTGCCATGAATCAGGCGGTTCATACATCCACGGAACAACAATCCTACTTCGCCGCCTTCTTTCGCCATCCACCTAGGTTGGTCGGTGCACCCTTACCCTCCATCGACGGTGAGGAAAACGAGATGGCGGTCACCCATGCTCTCATTCGGGCACCGGAAGATGATGCGTCAGTATAGAGACATGGCTAACCGATGGCAGAAGAATCAAGTGGTTGGAGTTGGAACCCTTGTGTGGATTAAAAAGGAAACCATGGCATCCGGTACATGTTGAAAACTTAATGTAAAATGGGATGGTCCGTATTGTGTAGTGGAAGTGTTGATGGACGGAAGTGTGTACGAGGTAGAAAATGTGTTCACGGGGAAAAAGATACAAAGACCCTCAGGACAAGTGAAGTCCTATTACGGTGGTAAAGAGTGGCTCTTAGAACCCCTGGAAGAAGCCTTTGAACCTGACCCAATGGACAAACGATTACTGCCCCGAGAGAGACTTCCCTAGGAAATGTAGATGAATATATTGAATGTTGACTTCCGATGTTTTTTTTGTTTTTTTCTGGAGGAAGGACCCTTGTAGTGCCATAATTTTAAGTATAGCAAAAGTTAGTATCAGCTAGTATTGTAAGTGTAATTTTAAGCTAAGGTATTATTGTAAATATAGTTGTATGGTTCAGTTTTAGCTGTTAAGTCCTATATTTAAGCTTAGTCTTGGTTGATATTCATAATGTGTGTATGGTTCTAATATTGATGGGGCAAAGTCGAGAACTGTTACGAATGTGATTAAACATATGGACCAGCAGATCCCCATTTGTTCTGGCTTCGTAATAATTAAAGTTCCTGTATGCCTGTTGCAAAAATTTTATGTCATTTTTCTATGTATGTAGAGTGTAAACATATTTTTCATATTCTTTAGTAAACCTTAGAAGAGACATTAATATCGCAAGTAATTAGTTAAAGTTTTAGCCAATTCCCGAATACAGTTCGGATAGAAGGTTATGTGGGACCTGGAGCGGCGTGAGAAAGCCAGTGCCGTTCCAGTCTGTACTGTGCACAGGTCGGGACTCGAACACTAATCCCCTCCCCCCTTCTTTCTTGTTCGTGTAGTGTAAATCCTCACATACGCTAGTGAGCTAAATTGGTAATATTTCCCCTGATCCCTCTTGCACTGATTAGTCTGCCGTTCCACTCTCTGCTGTTCAGAGATTGTCGCTGCTCGTCATATCGTTTGCAAAACGAGTGTGTGTGAAGCCGCCTGGCTCACCTTAACTGCCTAAAGCTCGTTTACACTAATATCCTCCCTTTTTTAGTTCATGTAATCCAAGCGTTTATCAGCTGGTCCACTTGAATATTCCATCCATTTGTATACTGTGTTTTGTTGAATATGATTTTTTTTTCCATTGTACATATTTATCCCTCTGAGAATATTGAATATCGATCCATTTGAATATTGTGCTCCATCTGAATATTGTGCTTCATGTGAATATCATGCTTCATTTGAACATTGTGCCTCATTTGAATACTGTGGTGTGTTATGCATATGAATTTTGGGTTGGTGCATATTCAGTCCTAAGAGAATATTCTTTGGTGGTAATGTTTTAGTGTTTCTTCCCGAAAGAGTCCGTTAGAGACCACGAGATTACTGTATTCAATTGTCAGCATCATTTTGAGTGTTAATTCAGTTTGTGAAGATTAATATTTCCGTGTATCTGTATCAATTGGATATTATTTAGTTGTTTTTGTTGCTCTTAAATTTAGTAAATATTAGGCTGTCATTTTGAATTTGAATTTTGATATCCTCTAAAGAGTAGTATACGTGAGACTGAGTGGCCCGCAAGGAGTACTAATATCTGCCTGCTCACGCCCAGTAATAAGTTCACGCTACCCTGTTTACCATCATCTCTAAAGCCCCATTAAAATGACGCTACCCTATTTCTCATATTCTCTAACGTCTGATCATCAGACTGGTGGCAGCGTAATCTCTAAAGTTTTGTTGGCTGAAATGGTGATTAATTCTTCATCATTATTCTGGTAACACTGACATTCCTATCTTTTCACTGATAGCAGTTAAACCCCCATCATTACATTGGTGGTGGGGAAAAAAAAAATCATGCGTTACACTAGTGTTCCTCATAAGATTTTTTCTTTTTCTTAAAGAAGTGATAGAAGTTTAATAGAAAGAAAACGCCAGATTTGGCCGTATGTTACTCTCTGGCTTACCACACGATATCGTTACCATGAATATGATATTTGGTCATTGTAATTCAAGAGGTCTTGACGAAAATGTGCATCACAGTTTGTATATTAATACATTCTTATTGTTAAAGCAACGGCTGCCATAAAATAATGAAGGTAAAAGGCTAAAAATAAACAGTGACAACAGTTTACCATCCTGCTTTGCCACTTCCACGCACAATAGGCCGGTGACCAGTCGTGTCAGGGTGATCCATCGAATATCACCTAGACACACGATACACTTCTATATTAAAACTAAATTTATTAGTTAGTGACCTCATTATATCTTCCATAATACAAAGAATGTTACTGTGAGGTGTATGGCTAAGAAAGCAAGCCCTGTTTGAGTTCTCTATACAAGTGATACATCTCCATGCCATATTACTATTGTGGCCGCGGTTAGAATTACGACAGCCGACGTTAAATTCTAACTCCCGGCAGCCGTAACCTAACCTATTTCTAACCTAACAACCACCTTACATAACCGTTAAATTTTAGCTGTTTAAGCTGAAGTGTAGCGGTATTAACTTCCCTAACCTAACTTAATCTAACCTAACCTAACCTAACCTATTTCTAACCTAACTGAACCACCAAACATTAACCGCAATATTCTACCTGCCATAATCCTAACCACTTCTTATAATTATAGCCTGTTTGATATGCGACTGAAGTATTTGGTGGAAAGTAATACCAAGGATTCTCCAGACGATAAAATATTAACATTCAGTTATCACTTTATCTGACATGTGTCGGATGAAAGCTATGTAAAGACAAAACTAAAGTAACTATTTCATTAACCCGCAACCCTTCATCTTAAAACTTGTCACACTAAAATAAATTCGAGATATGATTCCCATGCATGTGGTTCATGATATCTTTAACCACTGGCGAACAAAATTACCATATACTTTGATATCACTCTCACTCATATTTGTAAAGCAACAGAATCATCATCAATAAAGCAAACTGCCTAACTGCCAGATGTCCGGATTAACACCTTACATTTCCCGTTTCATCGATTTGCTGTTCTAAATTATTTTCTCCCTCCCTCTGCCTGCTTCTACGACTGTCCTTTCCTCTGTGTATGAGGCGTCACATGTTTTTATTGTATCTACATGACCATAAATATTTTCTAACTGGTGTGCATGTTTGTGTTATCTGCATGTCAGTAAGCTGAAAAACATCAAGGCGCAAATGCTTTCATATGCAGTGCTGATGTTTTCATTTGCATTTGCTTTTATCACAAAGGAAGAACACTGTGGCAACTGCGATTTCATAGCTTCTTAATATTAGTCACTCACACCACAAACACTGTCACTCTTCTCTCTCACATTACACACTAGTGACTCCTGTCATGCTTACCCTACTTATCACCTCCCACCACCACGACTTCTTCAAACCCTGACTCAGTCTCTCACCATAACTCTTGCTATAAACACATGATAGATGGTATACATCACCATAAATAACTACATAAAACCTATCATGGTTTGTCCCTTGTCTCAAGAAGCAAGAATGATGACCATTTATATTTTAATTTGTGTGTTGTGAGGAATACCTCAATGTCAGCACCATGCTAAATATCAGAGAAGGTAAGTGTTACAGTAATTGCAAGTGTTAAGCATGTATCCTTTAGGATTTTTCACGTAGCACATATAACATGGTTAAGAGATAACAATACTTGGATTAACAAGAATGGAAAACATGGTGGTGGAATGAGCCACCTAATGGTGAGTGTGAGCTGAGGTAATGAGTGGGCAGACTTGTAGGTTAGCCAGTTGGCATTATTGATGATTCTGATGCTTAACAATTATGAATGGGAGTAATATCAATGTATATGGTAATGTTGTTCACCATTAGTTGAAAATACCATGAACCACGAGCATAGGAATCATATATCGAATTTATTTTAGTGCAACAAGTTTTAAGGTATTGGGCTGTGGGTTCATGAAACAATCACTTTAGTTTTGTCTGTACATAGCTTTCATCCGACACTTGTCAGTAACAGTAATGAATTAGTGTTTATATTTTATTGTTTGGAGAATCAATGATATTACTTTCCACCAGATATTCCCACTTGTATTTCAAACAGGCTATAATAGTAAAGTTGTCTGGAGCTGTATCACTTTTATAGAGGGCTCAAGCAGATCTTGATCTCCTAGCCATACACCTCACAGTAACAGTGTCTGTATTGTAGGAGACAATGAGGTCGCTATGTAAAAAATTGTGTTTTAATATGGAAGTGTATCGTATGTCTAGGTGATGTGGAATGGAACAGTTGGTCACCCTGACTCGACTGGTCACCGGCGTACCAGTGGAGGTGGCAAAGCAGGATGATAAACTGTTGTCACTGTTTAATTTCAGTTATTTACCTTCATTATTCAATGACAACCATTTCTTCAACCCCTTAACCGCGGGTCGTCACTTTCGTGACGGTTGGGTGCAATGGATCATACCGTGGGGCGTCACTTGAGTGACTCTGTGTTATTTTTAATTCCCCCGGGCTTTCAGGTGGTGACTTGTATCATCTATCAGCACTGCCAATGTCCAACAAAGGTCAGAGCTGCTAATGTCATCAGTACTCCCATCCATTGTTGACAGTTTGGCCATTTTCCCCATTCTAGACTCCCCTCCCTACCTCCCCTCCATTACTCTCTCGTGATGTCTGCTCAGCCGCTCTGCGATGAGTAAATCTTCCCTGGATTTTTCCACTGTTTTCATCCATTGAAATGAGCCCTATACCCTATTCTTATACAAAATAATATAT
>JAGKTI010031369.1:0-12153 GCA_018397915.1 Birgus latro
AAAAGAGTGAGTAGATTGATTACGTACGAGTCCGGGGGAAATAGTAGCCAGATAGATTATTTTCTGGTAAGGAGGGTTGATAGGAGATTAGTGAGGGATGTTAAAGTTATAGGAAGTGAGGAGTGTGTTCAGCAGCACAAACTGTTGATTTGTGACATGGTGCTTAAGGAACGAGTGATGAGAAGGATGACATATGTACCTAGGAGGAAAATATGGAAGCTGAGAAACCAATCAGTTAGGGATGCCTTTTATAGTGAGATGAGGAGAGTGGTGGCTGAACAGGAAGCCAAAGATAGAGACGTTAATGAACAGTATGGAGCCCTTAAGAACAACCTCTTGAGAGTTACCGATGCAGTATGCGGTTGGACAAGAGGCCCACCAAGACATAAAGTATCTTGGTGGTGGGATGAGGGTGTAGAAGCCGCAGTTAAGGAGAAGAGAAGGCTTTTCCGGGAATGGAAGAAGGGTGGTAACAGGGAGGAGTACTTGGCTGCCAAGCGCAGGGCTAGAAGAGAGGTATACAGGGCGAAGTCTGAGTCACAGAGACTTTTACTTGATAATCTAAATCATGAAGGAAGGAAAAATATGGTTTTTAGGGTGGCAAATCAGATGAAGAGAGATAATCGGGACATTGTAGGCGAGCAGTGTGTGAAGAATGATGAAGGAAGGGTAGTGGTTAACAGTGAGGATATTAAAGATGCATGGAGAGAGCATTATAGCCGGTTGTTGAATGAGGAGTTTGATTGGGATAGGGAAGGTTTGGAGCCAGGTGATCCAGTGTTTGGGCCTTGGCCTTTGATTGACGCTGCTACTGTGAGTGAGGCAATAGGCAGGATGCGGGTGGGGAAGGCGGCAGGTGTGTCTGGGTTGACTGCCGAAATGTTGAAGGCCTCAGGAGATATTGGGGTGAGGTTAGTCACTGACCTGATAAATAGGATTATATATGAGTGTGTTGTCCCAGATGATTGGCTGAAGAGTGTAATTGTAAATGTGTACAAAGGGAAGGGTGATGCCCTGGAAAGGGGAAATTACAGAGGTATAAAGCTCTTAGATCAGATAATGAAAGTAATGGAGAGAGTTCTAGAAGGTATGATTAGAGAAAGAGTGAATATCAATGAGATGCAGTTTGGGTTTATGCCAGGCAGGGGGACCACTGATGCCATATTCATTGTTCGACAGCTTCAGGAAAAATATATTGGCAAGAAAAGGGAATTGTATTTTGTTTTTGTTGATTTGGAAAAGGCCTTTGACAGAGTCCCTAGAGAGGTGGTGAAGTGGGCAATGAGAAAGCTAGGGTTGGAAGAGTGGCTGGTTAGGGTGGTTATGGCCATGTACGTGGGTGCTCACACTCAGGTAAGGGTGAATGGAGCTTTGAGTGATGAGTTTCCCGTGAATGTTGGTGTGCATCAGGGGTCAGTTTTGAGTCCCTTGTTGTTTATCATGGTGCTTGAAGCCCTCTCACGTGACTTCAGAGAGGGACTCCCATGGGAGATGTTGTATGCTGATGATTTGGTGTTGATTGCTGAGAATGAAGGGGAGGCTGAGGAAAGATTTAAGAAGTGGAGAGATGGTATGGGGCACAAGGGCTTAAGGGTAAATGCAGATAAAACAAAAGTGATGATATCTAGGGTTGGTGGCGGTACAATCAGAGGAGAGGGAGAGTGGCCATGTGCAGTTTGCCACATGGGTGTGGGAAGTAATTCCATCTTGTGCAGTGTTTGTGATAAGTGGGTGCACAAGAGATGTAGTGGTATTAGAGGTAGACTGCGAGATAATGCTGATTTCATGTGTGCGGTGTGTCAGGGAGAGCAGGCAGAGATTGTTAGGCATGAGAGGGTTGAACTTGCAGGTGAGTCTCTTGAGTGTGTGGAGGAGTTTTGTTATTTGGGAGACATGTTAGGTGCCGGAGGTGGGGCTGGAGTTAGCTCGGTTGCTAGAGTGAGAAGTGGTTGAAAGAAGTTCAGGGAGCTGTTGCCTCTCCTGACATTGAGAGGACTCTCCTTACGTGCTAAGGGGTCTTTGTATGCAGCATGTGTTAGGAGTGTGATGCTGTATGGTAGTGAGACCTGGGCAGTAAAGGAAGAAGATATTCGCAGGTTTAAACGTACAGAAATGACAATGATTAGGTGGATGTGCAGTGCGTCCCTGCGTGCAAGGCCTGGGGGGGCTGGGTTTACGATAGAAGAGTTGAGAGGTAGGATGGGACTGGAGGGTATTGGTGCTGTGATGAGGAGAGGTAGGCTGAGGTGGTTTGGACATGTGGAGAGGATGGGGGATGATAATTGGGTACAGAGGGTGAGAAGTGTTAATATTGGGGGAGGGGTTGGGAGGGGTAGACCGAGAAAGACATGGGACGAGGTCATTAAATGTGACTTAAGGGTTAAGGGACTGAATAGGGAGGCTGCCAGAGATCGAGCAGCGTGGAGAGCCGCCATTAGGTGACCAAGGCCGATACATGCAAGCATGTTGGAGCCTTCAAAAAACGAAAACGATGCACTTCGCACAAAATTCATCCAGCCAGCTTGATTTCTTGCCATCCCTCATCCCTACAAACTTCCTTATCTCTCCTCCTTACACACTCATACATCATATCCCTCAACCTTCTTCTTGGCCTGCCTCACCTCCTCCTTCCTTCAAATTCGCTCAGATATACATTTTTCACTACTTTGTTGTCATCCATTTTCTCCACATGACCATACCATCTCAGTGCACTCTCTTCAATTTTGGTGTCCACAGACTTCCCCGGTCCGCATCTTTCATGAATCACATTATTCCATATTCTATCCACTCTCTATACTCCAGGTACATTCCTCAACAGTCCCATCTCCACTTCTTTTACTCTTGACTTTTCAATTTCATGTCACACCATAGTCTCACATCCGTATGTTAAAGTTGGCACTAACACTCCTTCATGTAAGCCTCTCGCAGCTGCAACATGCAAGCCTCTGTTTCTTATCAAGGCTTTCTTAGCACCAGTTACTTTCCTTCCTTGTGTCACTCTGCTTTCCATTTCTTTTGCACATTTTCCTCTCTGTCACTGTACCCAGGTATTTGAACTCTTTCACCTATTCCAGTCACACTCCATTCACTGTAACATCTCACTGGGAGTCACCTTCTCTCTCAATAACCATCACTTTACTCTTTTCTACAGTTACTCTCAAGGCATGACACTCACAGACATCTACAAAACTCAGCTCTAGTCTACCAAGCTCTTGTCTGATATTTGCAAGTGGCACTGCATCATCAGCATGCAACAGATTTGAGATACTCCATCCATCACCATTCATTACCAACACCATCTCTCTCTCCATTACTTGTGTTTTTATGTCTCTTATCACCCCATCCATATACTGTATATATTGAACAACCATGGAGACATCACACAATCTTGTTACTTGCCCGTGTTGATTGTGAACCATTTACTTGGATGCTCATTTTCCCTTGGACATGCCTCACTACCATCATAAAAACTCTTGATGGTTCCTAACAGCATACCATCTACACTGTACATGTGCAAAACCTTCAACAGTCCTTCTCTGTCTACTTTGTTGTATCTGTCTCACTGCAAATATTTGATCCACACATCCTCTGCCACTCCTATAGCCACCGTGTCGTCAATCACTAGGACTTCTGATATCTCTTTTACACTCATTATAATATTTGGAACCCCTGCAGACTGGAAAAAGACTCCTCCGCTCGCCAGATAATGTAAAATTCAAAAGTGGGGTCAACTTGAATTACCCTCTGTTATACAATTTTTCTGTTACTTTACTGAAAATAGGATATTCATTGATTTATCTCCATATAATACTGGAGAAAACATGGCCTCTTTGTCAAAATGTAATAGAAATGGAAGGTTGTGTCCATCTCAGTTTAGGGACAGTCTACATGTGATTATGTTCCCAGAGTATTGATCACTGTCGTGCTTTTAGGCAGTGAATGTACATCTGTATGGAAAAATGGTAAATGGATATAACAAAGTTATTACTGTATATCCTACATAACAAATGAAGAAAAAATTATATCCTACATAATCAGCCGATGAATCCAGAAAGTATACTGTCATGGTCCACTGTGCTACTGTACTAAAATACAGTAATCTCTCTACTATCCGGACAACCACTATCCTGCTACATCACTATTCGGACATCGTGGGCTGATGGCCGAAACCCCCAAATTGCAAAAAAAAAAAACGAAAAAAAATCCGATTTTTTCCGACTGCGTCTGTTTGAATTTCCCGCGTGCGCCAACTAGCTCCCTTCCCGCCCTATCCCCCTCCTCCTAGTTCTGTCTCAACTCCCGTGAACAGTGGACGGCTGTCCGATCATTTGCGGTATTTTCGTTCTTGTTTAAATAATCAAAAGTCACAGTGCTAAGGATTAAGTGTAGTTAAGCACTGGAATACTGGACATGCTTCAAGAGCAATTATGGCCACTGTAAAAACCTTAGAGGTGGGGGTAAACAAGGAGTAAACAATAATCATGGACATGTAAGTAAACATTGTCAACTGCTAAATATTTTCCATAATCACTTCTAAATCCTCATTCTCTGGTTACATTTTATTTACTTCATGTTTTGTGTCCCATATTTGAGTGCACAGGCTGTGAAAGAGGGGATTTTCTCAGTGATTACCATGTCTCTTACATGCGTTCACTATCTAGTCAACTGGTGAACATATTTGCCCAACTCACCTCTAAATCATAATTTTTCTGGTCACATTTTATTTACTTCATGCTTTGTGTCCCATATTTGAGTGCACAGGCTGTGAATAGGTGATTTTCTCAGTAATAATCATGTCTCTTCCTTACGTTCATTATGTAGTCAGCTGGCAAACACCCCTGCCTTACTAACCTCAGAATCATCATTTTTGGGTTAAAATTTGATTAATTCATGCTCTGTGCCAATTATTTATGTGTATGGGGGTCAAATAAGTGCTATGCATGTCCGGTAGGGAGATAGGTAGGTGGTTTTCTGATTTAGGTTAGGTTAGGTTAGGGTCTAGAATGACCGGTGCTGTTGGTGAACAGTGAACACCTTTGTCATACCCCTTTTTCTGGTAACAATTTATTTATTTATTTATTATGTAGTGAGTGGTATGGGTGGTGATGAGGTAGTGGTTCTTGGAGGGGATTTAAATGGTCATGTGGGTCATGGAGGGTGTGCGTATGGTGTGAGGAATGCGGAAGGGGAAAGAATTCTCGAGTTTGGGGAGGCTATGGACATGATTGTGTGCAACACACATTTTAGGAAAAGAATCAGCCGGTTGATTAAGTATGAGTCTGGGGGAAATAGTAGTCAGATAGATTATTTTCTGGTCAGGAGGGTTGATAGGAGATTAGTGAGGGATGTTAAAGTTATAGGAAGCGAGGAGTGTGTGCAGCAGCACAAACTGTTGATTTGTGACATGGTGCTTAAGGATCCAGTGATGATGAGGAGGACATATGTACCTAGGAGGAAAATATGGAAGCTGGAAAATCAATCAGTAAGGGATGCCTTTTATAGTGAGATGAGGAGAGTGGTGGCTGAACAGGAAGCCGTAGATAGAGGCATTAATGAACAGGATAGAGCCCTTAAGAACAACCTCTTGAGAGTTACCGATACAATATGCGGTTGGACAAGAGGCCCACCAAGACATAAAGTAACTTGGTGGTGGGACGAGGGTGTAGAAGCTGCAGTTAAGGAGAAAAGAAGGCTTTTCCGGGAATGGAAGAATGGTGGCAACAGGGAGGAGTACTTGGCTGCCAAGCGCAGGGCTAGAAGAGAGGTATACAGGGCGAAGTCTGAGTCACAGACTTTTACTTGATAATCTAAATCATGGAGAAAGGAAAAACATGATTTTTAGGGTGGAAAATCAGGTGAAGAGGGATAATCGGGACATTGTAGGTGAGCAGTGTGTGAAGAATGATGATGGAAGGGTGGTGGTGAGCAGTGAGGATATTAAAGATGCATGGAGAGAGCATTATAGCCGATTGTTGAATGAGGAGTTTGAATGGGATAGAGAAGGTTTGGAGCCTGCTGATCCAGTGTTTGGCCCTTGGCCTTTGATTGACGCTGCTACTGTGAGTCAGGCAATAGGCAGGATGCAGGTGGGGAAGGCGGCAGGTGTGTCTGGGTTGACTGCCGAAATGTTGAAGGCCTCAGGAGATACTGGGGTGAGGTTAGTCACTGACCTGATAAATAGGATTATATATGAGTGTGTTGTCCCAGATGATTGGCTGAGGAGTGTAATTGTAAATGTGTTCAAGGGAAAGGGTGATGCCCTGGAAAGGGGAAATTACAGAGGTATGAAGCTCTTAGATCAGATAATGAAAGTAATGGAGAGAGTTCTAGAAGGTATGATTAGAGAAAGAGTGAATATCGATGAGATGCAGTTTGGGTTTATGCCAGGCAGGGGGACCACTGATGCCATATTCATTGTTCGACAGCTTCAGGAAAAATATATTGGAAAGAAAAGGGAATTGTATTTTGTTTTTGTTGATTTGGAAAAGGCCTTTGACAGAGTCCCTAGAGAGGTGGTGAAGTGGGCAATGAGAATGCTAGGGTTGGAAGAGTGGCTGGTTAGGGTGGTTATGGCCATGTACATGGGTGCTCGCACCCAGGTAAGAGTGAATGGAGCTTTGAGTGATGAGTTTTCCATGAATGTTGGTGTGCATCAGAGGTCAGTTTTGAGTCCCTTGTTGTTTATCATGGTGCTTGAAGCCCTCTCACGTGACTTCAGAGATGGACTACCATGGGAGATGTTGTATGCTGATGATTTGGTGTTGATTGCGGAGAATGAAAAGGAGGCGGAGGAAAGATTTAAGAAGTGGAGAGATGGTATGGGGTACAAGGGCTTAAGGGTAAATGCAGATAAAACAAAAGTGATGATATCTAGGGTTGGTGGCGGTACAATCAGAGAAGAGGGAGAGTGGCCATGTGCAGTTTGCCACAAGGGTGTGGGAAGCAATTCCATCTTGTGTTGTGTTTGTGATAAGTGGGTGCACAAGAGATGTAGTGGTATTAGAGGTAGACTGCGAGATGATGCTGATTTCATGTGTGCAGCGTGTCGGGGAGAGCAGGTGGAGATTGTTAGGCGTGAGAGGGTTGAACTTGCAGGTGAGTCTCTTGAGTGTGTGGAGGAGTTTCATTATTTGGGAGACATGTTATGTGTCGGAGGTGGGGCTGGAGTTAGCTCGGTTGCTAGGGTGAGAAGTGGTTGGAAGAAGTTCAGGGAGCTGTTGCCTCTCCTGACATTGAGAGGACTCTCCTTACGTGCTAAGGGGTCTTTGTATGCAGCATGTGTTAGGAGTGTGATGCTGTTTGGTTGTGAGACCTGGGCAGTAAAGGAAGAGGATATTCGCAGGTTTAAACATACAGAAATGACAATGATTAGGTGGATGTGCAGTGCGTCCCTGCGTGCAAGGCCTGGGGGTGCTGGGTTTACGATGGAAGAGTTGAGAGGTAGGATGGGACTGGAGTGTATTGGTGTTGTGATGAGATGTAGGCTGAGGTGGTTTGGACATGTGGAGAGGATGGGGGATGATAATTGGGTACAGAGGGTGAGAGGTGTTAATATTGGGGGAGGGGTAGACCGAGAAAGACATGGGATGAGGTCATTAAGTGTGACTTAAGGGTTAAGGGACTGAACAGGGAGGCTGCCAGGGATCAAGCAGCGTGGAGAGCCGCCATTAGGTGACCAAGGCCGACGTATGCAAGCATGTTGGAGCCTTCAAAAACGAAACGAAACGATGCTTTGTATCCCATATTTTAGTGCATAAGATGTGAGAAATGATGATTTTCACAGTGATTGCCACATCCGATGCACACTAACCTGCCAACTCGTGAACACCCCTGCCTTACTCACCTCAAATTTATCATTTTGGGGTTAAAATTCGATTAATTCATGCTTTGTGCCAATTATTTATATGAATGGGGTCTTAAATAAGTGCTATGCATGTCCGGTAGGGAGGGAGGTAGGTGGTTTTCTGATTTAGGTTAGGTTAGGTTAGGGTCAAGAATGACTGGTGCTGTTGGTGAACAGTTAATGCATTTGCCATACCTAACTCTTTTTCTGGTAACAGTTTATTTATTTGATGCTTTGTATCCCATATTTTAGCGCATAAGATGTGGGAAATGATGATTTTCATAGTGATTGCCAAGTCCGATTCTTACTTACACTAAGCTGCCAACTCATGAACATCTATACCTTACTTACCTCAAAATCATCATTTTTGGGTTAAAATTCAATGAATTCATGCTTTGTGTCCATTATTTAATGCATATGGTGTGAGAAAGGGTGATTTTCATAGTGATTTCCATGTCTGATACTTACTTACACTTCCTGGGAAGTTGGGAGCACCTATGCCGTACTCACCTCAAAATCAACATTTTTTGGTTAAAATTCAATTAATTCATGCTTTGTGTTCATTATTTATGTGAAAGGGGACTTAAATTGCTATGCATGTCCGGTAGGGAGGTATGTAGGTGGTTTTCTGATTTAGGTTAGATTAGGTTAGGGTCATAAATGACCAGTGCTGGAGCTTCAGGGCCACTATCCGGACAAGACCACTGTCCGGTCATGCCTTTGGCTCTATTACGTCAGATTGTAGAGTAATTACTGTATATGTGGAAAAATAGACTGTAGCAGAACTTAGATGTTTTCTCAAAGCAAGAGGAATACCATGCCTTTAAAAATTCGTGTCGCTGATCTCGGCCCTGTAAGATTTTGGCCGTACAGTTCTTACTGTTAGTAAGTGTATAATGGATAGAATCATGTCAGGATTTGCCAAATGAAAGGTTACGATCTTTGGAAACAGTATGATAAGTTTTTCCAACTACTGAGATTCAGTACACTTGGTAAAAAACACACGCAATAAGCTTTCATGCTTTTAGTAAACTCTGTGGAGAACTTTTCAGTGTAAATCTCATTTAGAGCATCAGTAAAATATCTGAGTTGAATATAATACTGGTGTAATGCTTTATGCATGAGTAATAATCCCAATAGGATTTTTTTTGGTGTTGTGATGAGGAGAGGTAGGCTGAGGTGGTTTGGACATGAGAGGATGGGGGATGATAATTGGGTACAGTGGGTGAGAGGGGTTAATACTGGGGGAGGGGTTGGGAGGGGTAGCCCGAGAAAGACATGGGACGAGGTCATTAAGTGTGACTTAAGGGTTAAGGGACTGAACAGGGAGGCTGCCAGGGATCGAGCAGCGTGGAGAGCCGCCATTAGGTGACCAAGGCTGACGCATGCAAGCATGTTGGAGCCTTCAAAAATGAAACGAAATGAACATACACCAGCTCTGAGCGGGTAGTGACCCCACGCTATTTAGTAATCGGTCAAGCACTGGCAACTTTCAGGAGTTTGCGGGGGCTCTGATTCTTCCATATACCTTCCCTATAACACTCAGTAGACTTATGCCATGATAATTCTTGCACTCACTTTGCTTACCTTTTTTTTATTTTTTTATTATTATTATTATTATTATACAGGAGCACAGTCATTACCATTTTCCACTCTGCTGGCACAGTTCCACTTGTCCATGCCTTCGTACATATCGCCAACAAGCACTTCATTCTGCTATTTCCACTACACTTAATTATCTCTACATACACCTCATCAACCCCAGTTGCCTTCCCATTTTTCAGCTGCTTTAGAGTATTCTTCACCTCAGCGAGTGTCATGTTTCCTAGTACTGCTCTCTTCTGTACACCTCCAAAACCAATCATGGTAACAGTTGCTTTGCGTTTTCCATTCCCATTCATCAGACTTTCAAAATATTCTTGCCACCTGGTCCTTACTTCCTCCCCTTTGGTTAATAATATATCACATACTCCTTCATGCTTTCACGTTTCTTTCCTCACTCACTTCAACATTTCTGCACCACTTTCCAGAATAACTTACTATTTTTAGAATAATTTGCATTCATTTTTCTTCCTGCATCATCATTTACCTCTTTTTTTTTTTTAATCTTCACTAGTATGTGGTTCTTGCACTCAGTATTTTTAGTTCTTATTTCAACTGAACCCCTGTCCTGCATCCACTCAAGCCACTTCTTTCTCTTTTCCTCCACTGCTTTTTTAACCTCTTCATCCCACCATGCTGTACCTTTCTTCTTTGTTGTTACTCTTGCCACACCACACACCACTTTAGGATTCCTAATAAAGCGATCCCTGTATGCATTCCACACACTGTCCAGATCCATTTCATTCCAGTTCATTGATTCTAACTCCTCCCCTACTTTGGCCCTGTATTCATCTGCCATTTCTTTAATCTTCAGCATCTCGACTCTCAGTCTCTCTCCCTGACTGCTTCTCTCTCTGTTGGTCCACCTCGCTCTTTTCAGCTTGATCTTTCGTACCTCTCACAGCCCTCCTTTCAGCAACGCCTCCCAGCATCGACTTCTCTATGAGTACATAATCAATTAGGCTCCTTTCAGCATGATCTCCATTCCCTCCATACCATGTATATTTATGTGCATCATTGTGTTTGAAATAAGAATTAGAAATGCACAACCTCCTTTGCTGACACGTGTCCTTCAGTCGCTTCTCATTATCATTCCTGGATAAATACACATAGTGTATAATTTGGTGTGGAACTATAATGTACTGTGTACTATATGAGCTTGAATTTCAAAACAGTATGTAATGCATGTATTTAATGGGATTTTTTTTTTTTTTTTTTAAATGCAAAGAAAAAAAAAAAAGACCGTGGGCCCGCAAACTGTTCTTTCCAAGAACAAACAAAAACAATACAAAAAGAGAGCCAAATTCAAGATCCATTGTTCATTTCGAGATGCCTGGACACACTGTGTTTGAAGGACAGGAGATCATAGGAAGTATGAAATGCAGACAGAGGAAGACAGTTCCCGAATTGACTGGTTGCATGAATGAAGGACTGGGAATAACAGTTAACTCTTGCATTAGAGAGTTGGACAGAAAAGGGATGAGTGGTTGTTGCTAGACGGGTGCTATGTGCCCATCGTAGAGGTGGAGGGATGCAAGCAGACAGTTCAGAGGAACAGTAGCCATTGAAGTAGTGATAGAAAAGAGATAAAGATGCAACAGTGCGGCAAAGAGACAGAGGTTGAAGGGAGCTAGTAAGAGGACAGTACTGTATTGTAAGATTCTTACCTGACTCAACTGATGATAGTGCTTAAGTGGACAGCGTAGGGGGAGGGATACTGAGGCTTGAGGCACACTATGGCCTCTCAGCACAAGGCGAGTGTGGTAGTAGTGGGGACAACAGGATGGACTAGTGTGCCCACTTGTCACTAGGGGTGGGTGGGAAGTTCTGTGATTGGCTTGTCTTGCTTGAATATCATTGGCTTCCAGCCACAACTGGCTTGTCTTGCTTGAATATCATTGGCTTTCAGCCACAACTAGTGTAAATGACACCACAGTGTGGAAATCCTCTGTGGAAATGAGACACTTGGAACGGCAGCCATGGCTGTCAAATTGGTTAAATAGGTTACCGTAACGTACGAAGCAATCACGGTTTGGTTTGAAAAGTACCATCTATCTATCTATCTATTGCCAGATGCCTCAATCCCGAACGGGGTGGCCACAAACAAATCGCCTCCATGTCACTCTGTCCCCTGCCATTTCACTACCATGCTCCCAACTCACACCCCCCTCTCTCATATACCTCTCCACTCCATCCCTCCATCTCATCCTCGGCCTCCCCCTCCCTCTTGCCCCCTCCACCTCACTCACATACACTCTCCTCGTCAGTCTTTCACTCTCCATCCTCTCCACATGCCCAAACCACCTTAACGTGTTTCTCCTAACGCTTCCCATCACGTCCTCAACCACACCACAATGCTCCTTCACTTCCTCATTTGTTAGTCTGTCTCTCCATGTGACTCCACATGCTCCTCTCAAATAACTCATTTCCACTGCTCTCACTCTTGACTTCTGTCCTTCCAACAGGGTCCAAGCTTCACTTCCATATGTCAGAGTTGGTATCACAATACTGTCATGTAACAACTTTTTCACTTCCATGCTCACCTCCCTGTTTCTTATCACTGCTTTCAACGAACCAGCAACCTTCCTTCCCTGCTGTACCCTTTCGAGCACTTCACCCTCCAGACTACCATCCTTACTCATCACACTGCCCAAGTACTTAAATTCACTCACATTCTCCATATCCTTCCCATCCAATCTCACTATACA
>JAGKTI010031370.1:0-12153 GCA_018397915.1 Birgus latro
TTTCGGAACCGCACCATCTTCCGACTCATCTGGTGGATAATCATTCAACACTTGCGAAGAATCGTCATTAGGCTTCTCCTGGACAACGTTGTTCTGATCACTGCTGACACCGCTCTCAACTGTAATATCTTGCTCTGGCGCGCGTGCTAGACGACACACGTGCACTCACATGTAGACACCGCCGTGTCTCACCAGAATTTGTTTCCCATCTCTGCCTATTACAATTCCGGGACTGTGCCACTCATGACTCATTTCTTTTGTAGAAGACCTCATCTCCATTTCGGATGTTGTTTAAGTCACTCGAACGTATGTTGTGCCGCAGAGCCCTAGCCAAATGTTCATCTGCTTCAGTCTTTATAAACTCTAGTCTTGCTAATTGAAGAGCGTTCAAATTGTCTCTCACAATTTTCGATGGTGATGTAGGTTCCAAGGCTGGAGGATCATTTGCGTACACATTAGGCAGGCCAGGGTTTTGACAGAAAACAAGTTGGTTAGGAGAAAAACCTGCGTAGTTGGTGAGAGCATTTCTTGCCGATACTGCCCATGCCAAGGCCACATCCAATTCACACTGGTTATCGGCCATCATCTTCCTAACAATGTCACCAATGACTTCATTTTGACACTCACAGACTCCGTTGCTCCATGGACTCTCTGCAGACGTTGTCATGATCTTGATATTGAAGGCCTCTCCCAGTCTCACATTTCAGCATTGTTGAATTCACATCCATTGTCTGTAAGAATTTTTCCAGGTGCACCAAACAACAATCCAGCTCCGAAATATTCCTTTGATAATGGTGGGCGCAAACTTGTCTGCGATTACTATTGCATTACAGTACCTGGTCGCCAAATCAACAAGGACTAAGAAATAATGCATTCCCCAAGCTTTCACATCCATGGCTATGGCTTTGTTAAACTTAGATGCCATGGGCAAACTGACTACGGATCAGGGCTTGGCTTTCTTGAATCTGCAACAGACTGTACAAGCATCAGATACAGCCTTGTTAGCCCGCTCCAGTTCTGAACTTTTAATCCCCACATCTGTGATCAGTTTAATTAGTTTCGCCGATGTTGGATGTCCAAATTGCCTGTGAAGCTTCAAAGCCGTTTTTTCTACATCACCCCCAAGAGATGCCAGCGTGATTGTTTCACAAAATTCACGACCTAGTCATAAAGAAATTGGAAGCAAGTAATTGTGACCTGGTCACTTCTAAAGTTAATCAATATTTTTGCTTTTTTCATGGAACGTTTACTCAGCAGCAAGGGAATATTGCAGTTCACAACATCAGTCACGATGGTTGCATGCATATATCCAATGTAGTAGGGCAGAGTAACACGTTTGAGGGAAGAAACTGTGACACCATCAGCAAAAGTAGACATTGAGGATGACGCTTCTTCTCTTATAGCTTCACGTTTGTAATCAGTGAGCTCACTTAGATAGTAATTGATCCATTCAACTCCACATACAGTTGTAGAACACTGTGTCTTGAACAGTACATCCCTTTGATTCTTCTACTAGGGTCTGTAATTTACCTCTACTTGCGGCATCATCCGCATAGCCCATAAATAATGACAGATTCACTATTTCAGAATTTCTTCTCGACTGCCGTTGTTTTCGTATGCGTCCGGACAGTCACGTGTCCAATGAAATCTAGAATCACATACTAAACACCTCGATACCTTTCCATCACACCCAAGTGGGTTCTGCCTCCTGCCGGTGGATGAACGTAGGGGAATTCTAGCAGATACAGTTGAATGTCAGCCACCACTACGACCTCGATTACATATTGCACCACCCCGCAACATTGTCCGTCCTTGTCGAGTACCTCTATGTAAAACGTTTCCTCACCCCCAACTTCGTCACTCAAAAATACTGGTTCGCTCTTCACCTCACTGGCAGACACCAATGCATCGTTCTGCCTGTCGATTTCACCAGCAAATATATGATTAAGGGCAGATTTCATGTGTTTGTATGTCACCTTGGACATCACTAGTTGTTGCTCACTGTCTGAACGTTTGCATACAGCTAAGAGCATAAAAGCCATCATAGAATTTGGCAGTGCCATGTCCTGCTTTGTAAATTTGAAATAAACATGCTCAAATTCTGCCACGAACTTACGAATGTTCATATCACCGGCTCTTCTGAAGTTGTACAGTTCATGAAAAGCTGCAAACTGCCGACGTCCTTTGTCCACGAGAAATAAACTGTTTAGTTTTTTCAACGAGGTCTGAACACCATTCTCTTGTGAAATCAGCTGCGTCAATTTCCGTAGACACCACCCTCGCTTTTCTTGACAATGAAAGGTGAATAGCTAAGGCTTGCTTCTTTTTCGGTAAGTCCGTCAGTTCGCACCAGATGTCGATGTCCTTCTTCTAACTCATAGGCAGAATCATTTTCGAGTTTTGGAGGCCACTTAGTTGAACGCGACGCCATTATCTCAGAACCACTCTCTGCTACCAGTATTAGAAGGCAAACCGCACTCACTGGCCTCACACCGCGAACTAACCGGGCCCCGGCTGCACACCACAGGACCCTTCCGGTGACATCACCACTCGTGACGTAATAGATGTGTGTGCGTACACACACACAACAGCAATATGCACTAACACCCGGGCTGGGGGTGTTTCCAATGAAATACTTGTGCACATCTGGCATGTTGTTGAACCACGTATTTGAGCCATGAAAAATCGCTAAAAAAGTGACTCGCTGCCACCTCATCGACTCGGAATCGGTTGGGCAACAAATGACACATTGACGCGGCGGCAGCCCAGAATAGTGTTAACTTGAGATAATCAGCTATTGAGAGCCCATATCAACCCTCCTAGAGCTCAGGGTAATGCTTCCAGTATGTTTTCAGAATCCTGGTGACCTTTACATGCATGCCACTACATTTATGGTGGGAAGTGGCACATAGTCCCATCTGAGCACAGTATAAAGTTTGTCAAGTCCACCATGTTCATTGGCTCGCTTAATCCTTACAACGATAACAGTATCATGTTTTGTTAATGGTGATTGTTGATGGACCCTCTGGCAGTTGTGTGGATAGTAAATGCATCTTCCAGCTCTCCTGCCCTGGTTTACTCCTGTCCAGGGACATTTCAGGAGGGTGCAATAGTGTGTCCTTTCATGTTTTCTCACATGTTTATACCTTGATGACATAGAGACTCTTACTCATAAATACAACTCAGCAACACACTTCCCTGTACATGCTCACCCTACACTCCAAAAACCTTCCCTACCTAGGCACATATACGAAGCATTGGGTGGGGGTGAGTTACTTCTCGAGGGGCACAAATCCTCAGCCCTATGGATCAGCTGCCCTTCAGGACCTGCAAAACATGGCTTGAACGTGTACAATAAAAGCTGCCTTCAATACCTATGTACTGTACATGACAGTGACCATTTATCTTGCAGGACTTTCTTCGTGACCCATTCCTGATGTATGGGATCGGCTACTATGGCTCAGAGGAAGACTCGGACTTCAGCAATTGAGGGGGATGGTGGATTTTAGGAAGACCTATGCCATGGAAAGAAGAGTAGGAGGGAATAGAAAGGAAGGAGAGAGAGGGAGAATTACAAGAGGAAGAGAGAGAGAGAGAAAAAGAGAAGTGGAAGAAGCAAGAGAAGGAACAGAAGAGAAGACTGAGAAGGGAGAGGGAGAGAGAGAGAGAGAAAGGGAGTGGGAGAAGGATTAAATGGAGAGAAGGAACTGAGAAAAGGAAAATTGGAAGCTGAAGAGAGAGAGAGAGAAGTGGAAAGAGAATGTACAGATTGGTGGATGGAAATTTGGAGAGTTGCAACGACAGAGTGAGACAATAATTGATAAGCAGAAAGAAAATACAGACAACTGAGAGGACAGTATGGCTGCCTCACAGATTCCTAGGCTATTATATCTATTAATTCTGCATATGATATGCCATATTAAGCCAGCCAGTTGTGCGTACGACAATATTAAACATACCTGGTGTTCATACAAGTGCCAGTGCTTCCGTAAGATGTCGGGTGGTATATATTCTGGGGCTATGAGTCTTCCTGGCTCCTCATCCTTACCAATATTTATCTGCATATAGTATGTTAATATTCTCCCTTATATTGTTAAGCCACTGAGCTTGGAGGTTTGTTTTTTATTGAATTTTTGCTATTACCAAATGATTTAATTGAGCCTAGAAGAGATTGTATGAACTGGAGAGGTTAGATGCAGGCTTCTTAAAATCCTCCAGAGTGAAAGACACCTCCTAAGTTGAATAAGGTTGTCTGATAACAGCAAAAGTAAAGTAAATAGGTTAATTAAAAAAAAATAAAAGGCTAAATGATTACACAAGAAAGTATGCCCTTTTAAGTTCAGAATTAATATTTTGAAAATTTTGAGTGCACGATTATGTGTTGTGAAGTAAAAAGCTATCAAAGTATTATTATTTTACCTCTGAGTCATTAAACAAATTTTCAGTTTCACAAAGTTAATTTCAGAATTAAGATTCTGGTTTATGTTGCAGATTGGCAGTGCACAATGTGTTTAAAATGTTTTGAAGCTTTTTTTTTTTTTTTTACCTGAAGCATATTTCGCCAAGAGTTTTTCATGCACTTCAGAATTGACTCTGTGTTGAAGTTGGGTGTGACTGATGAATTATGAATGTAATAAGTCAGAAATTATTATATTTTTTTTTTAATACAATACACAGTACCACTTAGTCATTAGCCAGAAGGATGTTTCACCACAAGATTTTCATTAAAATAAGGAAGAGGTGCTGTGAACCCTCATATACCACTGAGAATATGAACCAGAGACACATCACCAGAAGTAAGTGTAATTCGTCAGATGGCAACAAGGATGAAAAAATATATATTACAGAAAGACTACAATAATTTCAGGATGTGGTGGTGAAGTGAAAAACAGGAACCGATTTGGTGATTTTTTTTCTTTGCTGTTCTTTTTTATTATATATGTAAAACTAAATATATTTTCTTGTTTATTATGATATAATGCTCTAAGTACTTTATACAGTACAGGTATATTTATTTTGGTTGGGTGAGAGGAAGTGCACAAACAGAGGGAAAATCATTTGTGTTTCCTCTGCAGCTTTGCCTGATAATTTTAATGTGTCTTTATTTTCAGAACAGTCTTGAAGGCCATTTGTTTATGAATTAAGAGAAAAATGGGTTACTAGAAAAAATTATTATTTCTGCAATTGTCCCACAATAGTCCTTCCCCCCAGAATGAGCCTATATGGGCGGCATAGGTGCTCGCTTACTAGGAATTCACGTACTAAGAATACATGAACTGATGGGAAAATTAACATATGGGCGGCACCCCCCCTGTATCAGTGACCTTTTTGACCCATTTGAGGGAAAATATCTAAGACATATGCAGTACAGTACAGTAGAATCTCGCCAGTAACGTCTAATTGGTGCCAGATAATGACACCAATTAGACGTGGAGGTGGAGGGGGAGGCGCCTGGTGAGTCAGGTGGGGCAGTGGAGGTGGAGGGGACGGCAGCCGTCGAGTCAAGGAAGGTGATGGGACGATCCTTCATCTCCTCCTCGCTACTGCTTACATTTTCGGCAGTTTCCTTCACCTCTTCGTGTTTGTCTGTTTCATTCCTCATATTGTTATAGACATAATTTCCTTAACAAGATGAGGAATGAAACAAACAAACAAGAAGAGGTGAAGGAAATTGCCGAAAATGTGAGCAGTAGTGAGGAGGAGATGGAGGATCCTCCCCTCACAGCCTCCCCTGACTCGCCTGCCGCCGTCCCCTCCACCTCTACTGGTTTTGTAGTATAACAACTTGGCATTTGTGAAATAACAGTTATTCATGTGAATCCGAACTTTATTATAGAAACGGGTGATGAGGGTGGCGCGTAGTGGAGAGGTAGGTAGTGCATTCGGGGTTCACACCGGAAAACACTGGTTTTTCTCCTGGCGCCTCACGTCGTTGGGTGTGACTCGCATACTTTGGCTATTAACATATAAAAAGTTATAAAATATTAAAAAATAGGTCCTCGCGCACTAGGTGTTTTGCACACTCAGAGCTCTGTTGCTAGGGGGAAGGACTGTACTGTCCCCCCCCCCCCTTTTTTTTCTGTTAATGGTCATTTAGGAAAATTTTGCATCATGAATTGAAGAGCAAAAATAATGTATTAATTTTGGGAAGTTGTGTTTTATAATTGAAAAGCAAAAATAATATGTTTATTTTGGAATTGTATGTTTTGGTAATTGAACTGAAGAGTGAGAATATTAATAATGTGCTAATTTTGAAAAATTATGTTATGAATTGAAGAGCACAAATTATAGTTTATTTTGGAAAATTGTTTTATGAATTCAAGAGCAAAAATAATAATATTTCTTTTATTTTGGAAAATTATATTTTACTAATCGAAAAGCAAAAATAATACTTTGTTCATCTATCCATCATCCAATCCTACGTTGCCCCATGAGGAGCGTAGAAGCCCGGGGATAGGCAAGTTGGTCGTAACATTTTGACTTTGGAAAATTGTTTTATGAGTTGAAGAGCAAAAATAATACCTTCTGATTTTGGAAAATTGTTTTATGAATTAAGGAACAAAAATAATAATGTGTTTTATTGTGTTTTTTCCAAGGTATACATTGGTACAGATCTTATAACCATCCATCATCCAATCCTGTGTTGCCCCATGAGGAGCGTAGGAGCCTGGGGATAGGCAAATTGGTCCTGACATTTAAGATGAGAGTGACCAGTCTCACTCAACCCTGAGTGGCATTACATGAACGATAAACCCCAACCACCCCCTGGATATAAACCTACACAGGCTCAATCTAATTGGAGCACCATAATTACCCACTAAACCACCAGGTGCCATAATCTGGTTATGTAGTTACTACCAAGTGTAGTAAATGATTTTTTGGTGTACAGGAAACCATCTGGCATGTCACTTAGTGTAGAGTCACCCATAGGCAGAAGGAAGAGGAAAGAGTAAAGGAAGAAAAGACAGAAGAGGAAGGAATGAAGAGAGGAAAGGGCAGCCACCCAAAGAAGCACTACATCAAGTAAGTGGGTGGTGAATGTCCCCACCTACCACCAGGATCATGTAACATGTCTTGAATTTCTTTCCACAGTTTCCAACAAGTTTTGTGAAGTAATTAGCTGGCTTTGGCAAGTGGTTTTACTTTTGTGACCAACCTCAAAATGAGGATTCATCAAGAGGAGGCAAGGATGTCATTTAATTTGATTTCATTGTTGTTTTGGCACTTGGTTTAGGCTCCAGTCTGTGGAAAACATCATCAGTTGTACCATGGCCAGTCTTAATGTGCAGATTTCTGAAGAGGAAGTAGTGAGTAGTTTGTTTTGATTTGTAGTTTGTTTAATTTTTATTTGAGAGGAGCATGTGGAGTCACATGGAGAGACAGACTAACAAATGAGGAAGTGAAGGAGCATTGTGGTGTGGTTGAGGACGTGATGGGAAGCGTTAGGAGAAACACGTTAAGGTGGTTTGGGCATGTGGAGAGGATGGAGAGTGAAAGATTGACGAGGAGAGTGTATGTGAGTGAGGTGGAGGGGGCGAGAGGGAGGGGGAGGCTGAGGATGAGATGGAGGGATGGAGTGGAGAGGTATACGAGAGAGGGGGGTGTGAGTTGGGAGCGTGGTAGTGAAATGGCAGGGGACAGAGTGACATGGAGGCGATTTGTTTGTGGCCACCCCGTTCGGGATTGAGGCGTCTGGCAATAGATAGATAGTTTGACTCCATACCTTCCTTCCTTTTTTGGAAATTTTCAACCAGTTCATCCATACTCTGTCATTAACACTACACTGGGCCAGCCTTCCGTAACTTTTCTACCATTAGGCAAACCGCTGTCACCGGCCTCACACCGCGAACTAACCGGGCCCCGGCTGCACACCGCAGGACCCTTCCGGTGATGTCACCACTCGTGACATAACGGGTTTGTGCACGCACACACACACTAACAGCAATATGCACTAACGCTCTCGTCCTCTCTTCTTAATTTGACGAAAGATTCCAAGGACGAAGCTGAATTTTCTATTGGCATCTGATACACACTATGTATCCAGTGCAGACTTTTGTGTGAGTACCATCAACACTCAATATGCATTATGCATCCAATACGTAGACTTTTGTTTAATTACTATCAAGACCCAGTCTGTGGCCACATACAGATATGTGATGTCTCTTGAAGTATAATAATCCTTCTAGTCCCGCTGACTGCTGCACGCAGCCGCTCGGTCGAGGCACCTTTTTTGGTGAGACAGTCAGCCAGTTGTTGTGATGTATCCACTCAAGATACTTCTTCAGACTCCCCTCGCTTCAACATGTCTTGTAGTACAGCAATATCAGTGCTCAGTCTCCTGTCTTCTGTGCTCCTACAGGAGTAAAGGGCGTCCACCAAACTCTTGTTGTCGACGAAACACTTTATTTTGATCTTTCCACATCCAGAGACCTTACTCAGTATGTTGGCAAGGTATACAGCAGTCTCAGCACATTCAAGCAGCGCCAACACTTCAGCAGATAAGGTAGATTTGACGACCCTCCTGATCTTTCTTGTCTGCCAGAATATAGAACATCTTGCCTCACTAGCATCTCGTAGGAAGATTACAAAACCTCCCTGAGACCCATTGCCTACAAGGTTGGCAAATGAGGCATCCGAAAAGCACTCTATATAACAGTTGTCGATTGGCCCCATTCTTGGAATGTATAGCTTCATGTTGTCAGTCTTCACCCTTGAGATCACCTTGTTGAGTCTGAGCAAATCTGCTACGGTAGCTCGATTGCTAGTCACACTCAACTCACACACATCGAAGGCAATATCTGGCCGAGTGTGTGTGGCAATCCAGTTGAGTTGCCCAATTAATGCTCGGTACTCCGTTTTCTTAGACTCAGACAGCTCTTCTGGTTTTACTGCTGCACGATGTCTACTCAGCGTGACTGGTTTCACAGATGAAGCATACTGGAATTGGTCAAGCTTTATGCTGCCAACGATGTTGGAGACGACATTGAGATCAATGTATTTGAAGGCTTTTGATTCTGAACTGCCGATTAGGAATATTTGACTCAAGCGGTTTATCACTTGCTGCTCGAACTCACGTGTACCAGCCCAAAGGAAGTCGTCGACACAAATGCATACAATGCCTTCAACTTTGCCACTATTGCTCCAAGAGAACAGCGCTGAATCCAGTGATGACACTTTAGCTCCGAGACTCAACAAGTGATCTTTTACATGCAGATACCAATGCCTAGCAGCATCACAAGGGCCGCAAACAGTTTTCTTTAGTCTCCATAACTTACCATTTGCATATTCAGGCAGAGGATATAAATGAACAACTCTTTCAATGTCGTTATCTTGCAAGTAGGCAGCTTTCATGTCCATAGTGTGGCAGTCCCATTGGTTGGTGAAGGCCAAAGAAAGTGTCGAATGCACAGCTTCTTTTGAACACGTAGGAGAGTCTTTTCGGAGATCCACTGTGTCTTCCTCAAATCGTCTGGCGACTAAGCGGGCTTTAACAATAGGCTTTCCATTTTTCAGTTGTTCTGTTACAACCCATCGAATCATTATGGCACCTTGCCCAACATCATCTACTTCCTCATACACATCATTATGCTGTCAGTTTGTAATTTCATTTTCCTTGGCGCATAATGCTTCCTCAGAGTTGAAGAGAACAAGCATTTCTGTGTCATCATCAACCACTTCCCATTTGCTAAGATCCTTCTCCAAATCTATCCAATCAATGCTAACATCAGAGTCCCTTTTCAAATTGTAACAGTGTTTGTACTTTCCAATGGCTTTACCTGCCCAACTCACAGTCCTTCCAGACACCAACTCTCCACTTTCTGAATATATTTCCTTTATACGTTGACCAACAGAAACTTTGGGAGGCTGATTAACCGGAATAGAAACTGTGGGAGGCTCATCTTTCGGAACCGCACCATCTTCCGACTCATCTGGTGGATAATCATTCAACACTTGCGAAGAATCGTCATTAGGCTTCTCCTGGACAACGTTGTTCTGATCACTGCTGACACCGCTCTCAACTGTAATATCTTGCTCTGGCGCGCGTGCTAGACGACACACGTGCACTCACATGTAGACACCGCCGTGTCTCACCAGAATTTGTTTCCCATCTCTGCCTATTACAATTCCGGGACTGTGCCACTCATGACTCATTTCTTTTGTAGAAGACCTCATCTCCATTTCGGATGTTGTTTAAGTCACTCGAACGTATGTTGTGCCGCAGAGCCCTAGCCAAATGTTCATCTGCTTCAGTCTTTATAAACTCTAGTCTTGCTAATTGAAGAGCGTTCAAATTGTCTCTCACAATTTTCGATGGTGATGTAGGTTCCAAGGCTGGAGGATCATTTGCGTACACATTAGGCAGGCCAGGGTTTTGACAGAAAACAAGTTGGTTAGGAGAAAAACCTGCGTAGTTGGTGAGAGCATTTCTTGCCGATACTGCCCATGCCAAGGCCACATCCAATTCACACTGGTTATCGGCCATCATCTTCCTAACAATGTCACCAATGACTTCATTTTGACACTCACAGACTCCGTTGCTCCATGGACTCTCTGCAGACGTTGTCATGATCTTGATATTGAAGGCCTCTCCCAGTCTCACATTTCAGCATTGTTGAATTCACATCCATTGTCTGTAAGAATTTTTCCAGGTGCACCAAACAACAATCCAGCTCCGAAATATTCCTTTGATAATGGTGGGCGCAAACTTGTCTGCGATTACTATTGCATTACAGTACCTGGTCGCCAAATCAACAAGGACTAAGAAATAATGCATTCCCCAAGCTTTCACATCCATGGCTATGGCTTTGTTAAACTTAGATGCCATGGGCAAACTGACTACGGATCAGGGCTTGGCTTTCTTGAATCTGCAACAGACTGTACAAGCATCAGATACAGCCTTGTTAGCCCGCTCCAGTTCTGAACTTTTAATCCCCACATCTGTGATCAGTTTAATTAGTTTCGCCGATGTTGGATGTCCAAATTGCCTGTGAAGCTTCAAAGCCGTTTTTTCTACATCACCCCCAAGAGATGCCAGCGTGATTGTTTCACAAAATTCACGACCTAGTCATAAAGAAATTGGAAGCAAGTAATTGTGACCTGGTCACTTCTAAAGTTAATCAATATTTTTGCTTTTTTCATGGAACGTTTACTCAGCAGCAAGGGAATATTGCAGTTCACAACATCAGTCACGATGGTTGCATGCATATATCCAATGTAGTAGGGCAGAGTAACACGTTTGAGGGAAGAAACTGTGACACCATCAGCAAAAGTAGACATTGAGGATGACGCTTCTTCTCTTATAGCTTCACGTTTGTAATCAGTGAGCTCACTTAGATAGTAATTGATCCATTCAACTCCACATACAGTTGTAGAACACTGTGTCTTGAACAGTACATCCCTTTGATTCTTCTACTAGGGTCTGTAATTTACCTCTACTTGCGGCATCATCCGCATAGCCCATAAATAATGACAGATTCACTATTTCAGAATTTCTTCTCGACTGCCGTTGTTTTCGTATGCGTCCGGACAGTCACGTGTCCAATGAAATCTAGAATCACATACTAAACACCTCGATACCTTTCCATCACACCCAAGTGGGTTCTGCCTCCTGCCGGTGGATGAACGTAGGGGAATTCTAGCAGATACAGTTGAATGTCAGCCACCACTACGACCTCGATTACATATTGCACCACCCCGCAACATTGTCCGTCCTTGTCGAGTACCTCTATGTAAAACGTTTCCTCACCCCCAACTTCGTCACTCAAAAATACTGGTTCGCTCTTCACCTCACTGGCAGACACCAATGCATCGTTCTGCCTGTCGATTTCACCAGCAAATATATGATTAAGGGCAGATTTCATGTGTTTGTATGTCACCTTGGACATCACTAGTTGTTGCTCACTGTCTGAACGTTTGCATACAGCTAAGAGCATAAAAGCCATCATAGAATTTGGCAGTGCCATGTCCTGCTTTGTAAATTTGAAATAAACATGCTCAAATTCTGCCACGAACTTACGAATGTTCATATCACCGGCTCTTCTGAAGTTGTACAGTTCATGAAAAGCTGCAAACTGCCGACGTCCTTTGTCCACGAGAAATAAACTGTTTAGTTTTTTCAACGAGGTCTGAACACCATTCTCTTGTGAAATCAGC
>JAGKTI010031371.1:0-2500 GCA_018397915.1 Birgus latro
CTGTGTGTGTGTGTGTGTGTGTGTGTGTGTGTGTGTGTGTGTGTGTGTGTGTGTGTGTGTGTGTGTGTGTTTGCGCGCGCATGGAATGTGAGTTAATGTGCATATGCATCTGTGAATGCAATTGCGTGCAGGAGTGCTGAGTTCAGAGGTCAAAAATGAAAAGCCAGTTTGAAATTCTGGGAGGTCTCCATGGTGGCAGGGCTGGGCAGGACAGACCAAATATATTTTAAAACTATATTCTTTTCCATCTACTGTGCGTTCCGGACCAAACCACTTCTCTTCCCACTAACCACCCTATATAAATAAGAAAGGGCAGGGCAGGCCACCGCTGCTGTACGGCCATAATGCATCGATGACAGACAGACGCAGGCCATTTCCTTGGTAACTGCTTTCACTGAGGCCACATCTTCCACCGCGCCGCTGGTGGTGCGACAGCCAAGAAGACACACACGACGCCTAACATTAGTATCACGAATTTGTGGTTTTAGACAACGTTATGGCGGATACCTCGAGACTCAAGTGATTATACATAGATTATCCTGAACCTTATTATTCTCCACGGTTATATACTGACTGGATTTCCTTTTTTCTCCCTCTTTTCTTTTTTCTTCACCGAGTTGGTGATTTCAGACATCATTATGACAGGCGGTTTGGAGGAGTTTTTGTCCCAGTCTCCCCTGGATGAAGGTTAGAATTAGGCGTCTGACAATAAAGAGAGGGATAAATAGGTAGACGGATTGACGGATAAGAAGATTGAAAGATAAATAGGCAAACAAGCAAAATAACGACGTATACATCAGGAAGTATGTGATTACCTAGATGTTTATCATTCTCCGAGCTGTATACACCCTATCTCTTTCCACTGACTCTAAAAATATCATCGCTTGACTGTTTTCAGGAATTTGTGCTTTTCGACAACATTATGGAGGATATATCAGTAACGTAAGTATTTATGCAATGATTACTTGAAATTTATCATTTTCCTGAGTTGCATACTACCCAGCTCATGCCACTAATGCCGTAACAAAATATCATCACTTACTGTTCACGAAGGCTGGCTGATCCTCCATCGTGATTTTATGCTTTTTAACCACAGTATTGCTTCAGCATCAGGATCTTTAGGGATTATACGAAATCACTTTGAGTTTTATCGTTTTCTCGCATTGTTAAGCTGTCTAGTTATTTTCCACGGAGATTTTCAACAAACTATCACTGCTTAGTTGTGCTTGTGGAGAAGACTGGACCTGTATTAACCACAGTATTGCCAATATATTAGGACTTAAGTGATTATATAGAAATTTTGTTCTCCTTTGTATTTTTCCTGATTCAGAGTTACTTTTGCCAAGAGAAAGAAGAGAATAAATGCTACTTACGAGCCAAATTACTGAACGATGTTACAGGTAAGCCTACGAAATTAGAGTAAGCAGGTTATTCCAGTTTGGCCTGAACCATCATTACCACACACAAGCAAGCTGAAAATCCAAGTTACTCTCGCGAATACTATGAACAGAATAAATACGACTTAGCGGATTACAGAATGATATCACTTCTAATTCCAACTAATTCTATCTAAGCCTATACGTAATGAGACTAAGCAGGGTATCAAAAACACACACACACACACACACACACACACACACACCGCGAAGATGGGACCAATAACAACAATAATAATGATCCGGTCCTGGCCATGATTTGCCCTGAGGCCCCACACTTAATCTGCGCAGGCCGTCTGATTGTCCACTCCCACCTAAGCCCACATCAAAAGGGGACTGGAGTGCAATCATGGCCAGGACCGGATCAGGGGGAGGCCTCATGACCACCGCGAAGATGGGACCAATAACAACAATAATAATGACCACAACACTAAGATAAATAATAACGACGATAGCAGTAATGATAATAATAAAAAAAATCAATAATAACTCATCATTCATATCATCAACATCTAAAAATAAGAATAACTACAACAATGTGATCAATAACAACAATGTAAAAAATAATAAGTAACACAAAATAACAATAGAAAACAACTAAAACAATAACACAAGCAACACTAGAGGGCCCCCCCGAGGGGAGAATCACATCAGCCGCGAGCCGACACATATCTAACGCGGCTCGGAATATGACCTTGACCTTGACCTACTTTCACCAATTTCGAATCCGTAAGAGAATTTCATCCCTGCTACAGTCGCAGCGCACGACTTTGAGGTTGTCATTATCGTGCCCTGGCAACCTGCCCGTCAACACTGCTTCCAATTTCGCGTATAATATGATGCGAGTGTGGTTCGTGTATAATAATATTCATATATAATATATTCGTGTATAATATTATGATTCGTGTGTAATATGATACGAAATCGGACGCACTTTTGACAGATAGGTTGCCAGGGTACGATAATGTTAACCTCTGAGTCGTGCGCCGCGACTATACACACTTGCAAAATTCTGTGATGATATCTTGAGTGGTTGCGAAGTTATCGCGCTAACTGACACACAG
>JAGKTI010031371.1:7500-12153 GCA_018397915.1 Birgus latro
ATTGCTGCAAAATGAAAAGCTCAACGTAAAATTAATTATCAACACCAAAGTATGACCCCAGTGCATAAACCAGCCATTAGAGAAAAGACTGAAGACAAGCATATTATCTGCATATATATAAAGAAATGATTACTAAACCAAATAAAGGATTATTATGTGTAAGAAGTGCAGAAGCTGATTTTTACTTAGAGGACGCCTTCAGTTTCGGACCCACCCCAGCCAAAACTGTCACAAACAGTGAATTATTAGGTTAGTAAATAATAAACTTTTCTGTGGCTCTGATCTATCTATCTATCTATTGCCAGACGCCTCAATCCCGAACGGGGTGGCCACAAACAAATCGCCTCCATGTCACTCTGTCCCCTGCCATTTCACTACCACGCTCCCAACTCACACCCCCCTCTCTCATATACCTCTCCACTCCATCCCTCCATCTCATCCTCGGCCTCCCCCTCCCTCTCGCCCCCTCCACCTCACTCACATACACTCTCCTCGTCAATCTTTCACTCTCCATCCTCTCCACATGCCCAAACCACCTTAACGTGTTTCTCCTAACGCTTCCCATCACGTCCTCAACCACACCACAACGCTCCTTCACTGATGATACCGGTAACTAAGTTTGATTTGACAGGGATGCTGTTGCAGTATTTTGCCATTTTCTGTTTTTTTTTATGCAAGGAAGAAGGAACTAAAGGTCTGCTCGCAAGATTGTTCCTTCCAAGAAAAAATAAAAACAAAATATCAGAGTCATGGCTTGCGTCTTTCCTACAACTTTAAAACAGACTCTGGTCATCCCCCCCCCCCTCCTTTTTCAATGGTCAGTTTCAAAGACGTAAGCAAGCACCGTCCTATTTCTATGTTTTTTTGTGTGTGAGTGTGTGTGTGTGTGTGTGTGAATCTTGAAAAAGAAAACAGGAAATCAGCTTGGATGATGTATCAAACAAATTATTCACAAATTCTCAGTACTGACTTGGGTTTCATCTGTCAACCGAATCTGCACCAACGAAAGGAACAGTACCGAAATGCACAGTAACAACATTATTCACAAGATTCCATTATTACTGTAGCTGCCTGTTTAAAGCCTCTGGTAGTATTACTCATAACATTCTTTCAACTGAATTTGCTTGATTAATAACTGATCCTGTAAGATTTGGTAATTAGATACCCACGGAGTTGGCGTAACATGCTATGTAAAATTCATACAAGGGAAATTAGTATGAATGTTACTGATACATTTGTTATCGAAGACGGGTAAATGTCCTGTTTGACCAAATACTTAAAATAGTCATTCAAAAATGAGACAACTACAATCACGCAAGTACGAGGCAACTAATCTCACATAAGTAGACAAATTACAAAGTTCTGCGACATAGGATCATATAACATCATGTCACTTCTCTTCCAAAAAACTACGGGGGCGACCAGTACAGAAAGCAAATTACAGTATGATGCATGAGTCGTGTTTTTAAAGTCACACGCAACAAGTTTCCCGATTCATATTTATTACTTCCAGCTGTATGAGTTAATTCAGTGCCCGACAAATGAATGACTTGTTTTTTCCAAGGCCCATCACTAACGCGGAAACGAAATAACTCATGGCTTGGTGACCAGAATTATTGCATATGACACCAGCGTATTTTTTAAAGACACATTCACATTATCATCTCAGCTGTATTTCCCACTGTAATATGAGGCGGTAGAAGGGATCCTGTAACTGGAAGAAGGTGAAAAAAAACAGAACTACCAAAAGAGTTCACAATGAAAAATAGTCCACACATCCATTCACTCATCATCCAAGCCTTCAAGATTCGCGGCTTCACCTTACAACCAATCGTTCCACCCCACCAAAAAGAAGAAGAAGAAAAAATAAAAGCTTCATTATGCATGTGAGGTTGAGACTATTCCGCTGCCAGCCAAGTTAGTCACGTGAGTCACTGTGCACACTCATATATTATTTTCCATATTGATCATTCCACGGTTCTTTTGCTTCCTCAGCGTTCATACACAGCGGATTCTTGCATTCACTTACCAAATCCATTCGCCTTTTTGGACTTCCACGCTGCCTACTACCCTCAAGTTCACTTATAACTCAATTCAAATGTATTCTTTCAGACTGGCCGTACCATATCAGCTCACGCATATCTACCTTTAACCAACAGACTTCCTTTCTCCACGTCTTTCACGAGTCTCTGTATTTCATATCCTAATCACCTACGCACCAAATATGGATATAACTGTCCTAGGTTCCATAAATCTAAAGTATATGAGTACCTTCCAAGAGATGTTCCTGTATTCTAATTATGATTCCTGAATTATATTACTGAGATATATTTCAGATTCATGTGTTCAGTGACCTGTTTCATGTTTGTGCATTTAGCCTACTGATGTAATGAAATTTAGGAAAATTATTGTAAATTAAAATAATGGTATGTACTTCAAATAAATACGCTACCTCACACTTCTATCTATACATCTTCTCACACAATTTTATTTTACACTTTACTTCAACCTTCTGTCTTATACTCTACCTAAGACATCCTACACGTTGCCTCACACTTTTGTCTTACATCCAACGTCACACTTCTGTCCCACACCCAACACCACATTTCAGTTTTACAGCCTGCTTCATTTTTCTGTCTTATTACCTGCCTCACACGTCTGTCCTACTCGTACACACCGTTTCAGTTGTCCAAAACTGTACATCTCATTCTCTCCTACACCTTGTCTCTATCTTTCATTTTTTATCATACATCCAGCTTCACGATCTTCCACACGCTCTACCTCACAGTTGTGTACTCTTTCTACATTCTACACCCTACCTCACACTTGCGCACTGTATTTAACTTGTACACTCTACCTCACACTTGTACACCCTACTTTATTTCTGCACCCTATTCATACTTCTGTACCCTTCCTGCTTTGTGCGAAGTGTCTCACACTGCTACATTCTACGCTGTCTCACGCTTTTACACCCTACCTCACACTTGAGCACCATTCCTTACTTTTGCACCTTATACTCCCACACTGTACCTCATACTTATGCACCATAAAATACATTTACACACCCTATTTCACCTCTGCGCCGAACTTCATGGTTGTATCCAACCTCACATTTCTACTATCTTTTCTACTACTTACCTCTCACTTGTACGCCAACCACTCTTCATCCTACCTCCCACTGCCACCAGCATCCAATGCGCAAGCGCACCCCACACCCTGCCTCCTACACCCTACCTCGCCCTCCCTGCTTCGCTCATTCTCTTCCATGGTTGGTCCCTCATCCATGTTCCAGCCGCATCACATATAATTATTACACACTGCCTCTTTTTTGCCACAATGTCATCTCGCGTTATGGCCCGTAGATAACGAGATAAGAATATGCTGCCTCGCTACACCTATAATTAAGCCCATAAAACTAATGCTAAAATTCTGAGCTCTGTGGTCAGGACGATGTTTCGCTGTGAGACGCATCTGTCGTGCTGGGGATGACGACTTCACTCCCTCGCTCAGGCTTTATTGTTGTTGTGGTCAAAGGATAAATTGAATCGTGTACCCAGTGGACTGCTGGCTTAAGTTGCCCTTGTCCTGCAGTCCACCATCCGCCTTTCGAGGGATAGTGAAGTCGTTGACGGATGTTTGTACAACCACGCAACTGACAGGTCCGGTTATATTGGTGCCATCACTTAAAGGCATCCTTCTCCAACGCTCCGTCCAGCCTTAACTCCTCCAAGCAGGTGACGCAGTTTTCATTATATTCTTAAAAAATTTCCAGACAATTTTTATTCAACTCTGTGGAGACTTTTCGACCTGGAGAGGTTAAATATAGTCCTCATCTACCCCATCACTACAAGAGGTCTTCCCAAAGCTGAATAAAAACGTCTGGAGGTAGGAAGAGTAAATCAATACAGGTCACCGGACAGAACGGGTTAAATGAGCTGCTCAATTAATGAATCTTTGTTGATCTGTTGTCACCGCGCGGAATTTCTAGGCTAATTTGATGTCACTAGGTAGGATTTCAGAAGAAAAGTGAGGTCGCAAAGTAGACGTGTTTCATCGATGCCATATTGGTTGAATGACATTTCTTTCATAAGTCACGTCATCAGGAAGAATGCCACTGTCAATCACGTCGCTTGATGGATTCCTTTGATACAGACATCACTGTAAAAATAAAATCGCATATTAATTTACCGGCCAATATGATTCTATATTGTCATTTAAGTGAGTAGAAATTCCCGAGCACACTGAACGAAAGGAGAGTATTTTCATGAAGTCTTGTATTCACATTTTTTCCAGTTTGCCTGATTAATTATTAAAAAAAAAGTATGCATAAAGTGTCAATCAGCTAACACCAAAATTCTTCAGACCAAGAAGTGAGACTTTAAGAGTACCAGAAACGTGAATAACCTTCCTCGAGGCCAGGAATTCAACACACTTCTCAGGGATGAAATATTGTGACCAGACAATGTGGTGTAATTGAAAAGCGTCGGGTCATACGGTGTGTTCCTACCTGGGAGTTACTGTGGTGTGTGCGTGTGTGGGGGGCTTTGTCTGTGTGTGTGGGGGAGGGGGGGAAGGGCCTTTGGGGGAAAAGAGAGAGAGAGAGAGAGAGCGAGAGCACACACACACCACACACCACCAAACCACAGTAACCAG
>JAGKTI010031372.1:0-12153 GCA_018397915.1 Birgus latro
GTAAAATGAGAGAAAGGGAGAGGAACAGAAGAGAGAGGTAAGAAAGAGTAAAGGGAGATTAATTTACTAGAAAGGGTGGAGGAAGAAGTGAAGGACAGGAATGTGCAGACTTAGAGGGGACATATGCTCCGACAATACACTGGCACATTACTGTATGTCAACTGCGTGCTAACTCTCAGCATCATTATTACCGCAAACTAAAAGCACTTTCTTTGCATACACTGAAATGTAATACCTTTTCTCAAATGGTCATTGCTGTACAGATATCGAACGAAATTCGAACTTTACTAATTATTGTGATTCATTATCAAGTTGGTATATGAGTACACGCAATAACGTGTGGTTGTAAGACTTTGGTATCGTATGAGAGCGAAAAAGTCAAGAGTGTAGTGGAAACGGGATTATTGAAGAATGGGAGTGCAGTGCTTAGTGTTAATAGGATAAGAAATGTGATTTCCAAAAGATGTGGTGTAAAGAAATCTGTTGATAACTGGACATTTAGAAGAGTGGACGTAGATTATATGGTTATATGGAGAGAACGGATGTAAAAAACGATATGTACATTTGATGTTTTTTTTTAGTTTTGAGGAGATGTAGCTTAGTAGGCCAAGGTGAAGGTGGATGTAGTAAATGTGCGTTTGTGTGTGTGTGTGTTCTTATCTAATTGTTCTCACCTAATTGTATCTTTACAGGAATGCGTCAAGCTCGTACTGTCCCGTGTTTTTAAACCATTTTTATCTAACATATCTGTGAATTTATGAATAGTTTTAGCACACTCTGTTTCAATCGGTAATACATTCCACTGATCAATTGCTCTATTTGGAAGACTAAATTTCCTTACGTCTTTATCACCTCTCTTTTTGTACGGTTTTTAGCAGTGTCCTCTTGGTGCTGCTTCCCCATAGGTTCTACCCTCATCTATGTCTATTTCCTTTTTTCCTGTGATGCATTTATATAGCATAATCGTGTCTCTCTCTTGTGATGTTGCTAGGTTTAATTATTCTAGTCTTTCTTCATAGCTTAGGTCGTTTAAGCTTAGTGCCCATCTTGTAGTGGCCCTTTGTACCTTTTCAATCTTATTTATGTGTTTTTTGAAATGTGGATTCCAGATTTCAGATGCATACCCAAAACTTGGTCTAATGAATGATGCGATTTTCTTTCTCAGAATGTTTTCGTTAATATGAGTGATACTCTCATATTAATAAGCAATGTGTTCATGTTTCGTCCTTTCTCATTGATAATTCTCGTAAGTCCTCCTTTTCTTATATGTGTAGGGTTGAACTTTCTTGCTTATAATCCCAGTCTGGTCTTTGTTCACTTTTACCAAACTTGATTACATGGCATTTGTCCACACAGAATTCCATCTGCCATCTATTGCTCCATTCATGGAGCTTATTTAATTCTTGTAGCTGTCTACAAGAGTCTGTTTGTAATTTTCCTTTGAATTTTTGCATCATCAACAAACATATTTAGACAGTTTCCATTCCCAATGTTGCTGTCTATGACATTTATATATACTAAAATTATAATTGGTACCAGCACTGAGCCCTGTGGAACTCCACTAGTCACTTCTCTCTATGATGAGTAGTTTCCCCTTACTACTGTTATCATTTCCCTTTTTCTGGGAAAATCTTGCATCCAACAGTACAGATTACCTTGGGTTCCTCCTTGATGGTACAGTTTCCATAAAAGTCTTTGTTGTGGTACTTTGACAGATGCCTTCTTGAAAACCAAATAGATACTGTCTACCCATCCTTCTTTCTGTAGTGTTTCTGCAACTCTATCGTAGTAGCTTAACAGATTAGTAACACGTGATTTGCCCTTTCTAAAACCGAACTGTCTGTCTGCTATCATATCATATTTTTTCCAGATGATTTACCCAAATTCCTTATCAGCTTTTCTAATATCTTACTTACAATGCTGGCCGGTATTTGAGTGGATTTTGTTAATTTCCCTTCTTGAAGAGGGGAACAATGTTTGCTTTCTTCCATATATCAGGTAGTTTACCTTGTCTTAAGGAGTCTGAATATTAAATGTACTGATCTGCTTAACTCTTCTGTACATTCATGTAATACCATACCTGAAATCTCATCAGGACCATTTGCTTTTCCTTTGTCTAAATTACTCTTCCTGGGCCTCGTGTTCCGAAATACGAATATTTGTTAGTGTGTGTGGGCAAGTTTGTTCATTATAATCTCTCTCAAATCTACTTTCTTCTGTAAAAACTGATTGGAATTTTTTGTTTAGTACTTTACAGATATCTTATTCATTGATATAGATTTTCCCCATCCATGATGGACTATATTTTATCTTTGACTTTAGTATTACTTTGTATGTAACTGTAAAACAGCTTCGGTTGATCATTACTTTTGTTTATAATGTCTTCCTCAAATTGCCTCTGAGCTTCTCTCCTTATCCTTGTATAATCATTTCTTGCTTGCTTGTAGTTGTTATATGCCCTCTCGCTATTAGCCAATGTCGTCTGTATGTAATCCACAGCAAATCTCTTTTCACTACTGCTTTTTTACATTCGGTATTAAACCATTTCTTTATCTTTATTTCTGTTTCTCTGTGCAGTGGGATATACATTTGGATTCCTGTTTCATAAAATTCACTAAATGTTTCATACTTAACATTTCTATCTTGTCCCTCACAGCTCCTTTTCCCCAATCTGTTTCTAAAAAGTACTTCTTTAGGTCATGATAGTTGTCCCTTTTGTAGTTTAGCCTCTTTTTGTAATTATCATTATCGCTAACAATATCATATGCTATCCTGAAATTACAATCTAACACTGCATGGTCACTTTTGCCAAAAGTAGGGTGATGAATTATGTTGTCAATTTCTTTTTCTTGCCTAGTAAATCTGAGATTTAATAATGATGGTTCATCTGGCCCTCTTTCTCTGGTGTTTTCCTTAAGGTGTTGAGTTCGGAAAAACTCGTGTACTGTATATGATCTAGGAGTTTTTCATCCCAACAGCTTTCATAGCTTCTTACATCTAGAGTATTCGAATTTATATTTGTGTTGAAATCTCTAGTGAGTATAATTCCTTCAGATTTTTTTTCCATTCTATGTAGTACGGTTTTTAAACTCTGCATTGTACTTTCTGAAAGGTCTTCATATTTACTTCTATTCCATGTGTTTGTCTTGGGTGGCATATAGAAATTTGCCACAATTATTTTCCCTTCAGATGTTTTAATCTCAACTGCAATTAATTCTACTTGTGAAGGTATATCTAGTTCTCTCTTTTTGGCTTGGATTTTTCTCTTTGTTAGTATAACTCCTCTTCCTTTTTTTTAATTTTTGTCCCTGCCTCATAAATTGTATTCATCAAAAGTTAAGGAGTCATTGGGTACCCTTGGAGTTAATTTTGTTTCTGTTAGGCAAATAATATGAGGATCCTTTTCTTTATTATAGTCTTTCATCTCTAATAATTTGAGTACCATTCAATCTACATTTGAATGCATCAACTTACTCGTGTTGTTATATATTTGACACTGGTTGAGTCTACAACCCTATTTATTTATTTATTTATTTTTGAGTCCCTACTGTTTGTGTCCCATTTTCTTACTTGTAACCCTACTACTTTGAAAAAAAAAAAAAAAAAAATTTCTCTTCCTCTCCTCCATTTTTTTTTTTATTTTTGGTTCTTCCCTCTTTTCCTTTAGTAAACCCCATCCTTCCAGAATTAGGCATCTTTTTATCCATACTTTTTTGAATTCCTGTGATTCCTTAAGTTTGTTAGCATATTTTAACACTTCTTCTACAGTGTTCACACTTTGGAAGGTTACTTCCAGGGGCCTTGACTTCTCTCATACGTCCCTAGCCTTTTAAATCCCTCCATGTCTTTCTCACAGATGTCCTCTGACTCTTGTTTTAATATATTCATTATATTTACGATCTTCTTCTGGTCTCTAGATTTCCTATTTCTTATTTCTTCTTCATCTGTGCCACTGACTACTATAGATTAATTTATCTCAGCCAATTCTTGTATCAGTCTTTGGCTGTTTCTTATGATTTCTTTCACTTCCCTTTCTTATACATTTTGCTTCGACCTTGTTTTTTATCTCGTGATTGAATATTGCGACCTCTGCATGCGTACATTGCACTTCCTCTTTGCACTTTCTTATCATTTCATTTGCCTGGGTTATCTTCTCCTCAGTATCACTGCTTTAATCTATCGGACTACCTGCTTGCCTGCTTTTATCTGCATGATTTTTGAACTCCTCCAAAACTATCTCATGGCTGACTACTGTCCTCCCCTTTTCGCTTGACTTCTTTTTCAGTGTACCTCCTTTGACAGCTCATGTATTATTGTGTCTTTTCTATTTATTTCCTTTACTAAATCCTTCTGTAAGTGTAGTTCTTTTCTAATTTCCTCTCTTTCCGGTTGAAAATTTTTTCTCAATTTATTCACTTTCTCCACTAATTTATCATATGATTCCAGTTCAACCAGTTCTTGGTAGAAGTCATCATTCTGTATTCTACTTTTATCCTTTCTTTTACCTATTAACCTGCCGAGTCCCACCGACGTACGATGCACGTCACTACTTTTTTCTGCGGACAGACCCACCGACATCCATCGTACATTAGTCAGTTGCAAAGCCCGTCGTTTGCACATTTTTCAAGATTCGTGGGTGATTTTTGGTAGGCATATGTGGGAGACCTTCCTCTACTTGCTGTCAAGTGGGGATACTGCCTGGCCCCACCTGACCCCCCCTTCCCCCCTCACCCCCACACTCGGCAATTCACCTGTTAGCAGTAACCTGGCCAGTAAAGATATGTTGCCCCACGGTCTCTCCAATGAAAAAAGTGATTCCTGAGGTGGAGGACAAGGAAACAAAGAAGCTAGAGGTAGAAACAAACGGAAGTGATGAAGCGGTAATGTTGTAAAGGAAGGTGCCATATGCTGGGGTTTTGGGTGAGTGAACAATGCTTTTATCGCCTATATTATTGTGTGAAAACCAATATAGACTTGTGCTACACATAAATTCGTACCAAATAAATAAATACGTAATTTGAAGTGGCTTGAATTAGTTAACCCTTCCATAGTTCGTTTTCTTTAGCCAGGTACCCTGAGAAAGAAGGAAAACGTAAGGCTGACTGATACCTGTAGCAACATTTATATGTTCAGGAGGGCGATTTCTCTATGAATTTTCGATGTTTCTCACACAAAAAAAAGTTGAAAATTGGATGGGTTCTGAGGCTGTGTTGTGTAAAAAATCGGTCGGGACTGGACAGGTTAAAGACACTTCTGGTAAGAACACCATGTTACAGAAAGATACTTTCTCCTTACAATCTCCTGGCATCTCTCTCTCCTACCTGTCTGTGGTGGGGCAACACCCTTTATGTTTTTCCTTAGCTAAGCGAAATCCTTAGAAGTTCTTGCCACGGGAGAGTGGAAATACGTATGGGAATGCAAATAAATAGTCAGACAGTTGATACAAAGGAATCGACTTGTGAAATCAAGTAGTACATTTTACATGTATGCTGGCTTACTTGGCCGAATCTCTAATGACGATAATTTCGTGAACTTTCTCAACAGTACACAGTGGAGACCAATCACTCAAGAATGCTATATTGTTCGTACTGTTGGCCTCTGAGAAAGTTAACTTACCCCTGACAATCAATAACTAATAATAATAATAATGGAAAGGTTCTTGCTGGTGCTAACTCCTAGTTGCCACAACGGATTTAAGAATACCAAAGAACTGGCCTAAATACCAGTCGTGATTAATATGAAAACTTGTGCAAACTTGGAGTAGCAAACTAAAGTTAGCACGATGTAGTGAAATAAAAAAAAGACTGTTGCATTTAACTAAGCTCAAAGAAAAGAACTGTAAATTTATTAACTACAAAATAAATTTACTTGACAAGAATGTCAAGCAAGGGAACACTCTTACTCGTGCTCTCAACCAAATAACTACATAATCTTAAACCTAGAGAACCAAGGAAACCGAATACTGATCAGTGGAGGAAATGGGGCCGCAGCTGCGAGAGCTGGGTGCTGCAGGTTGCTTCTCGAGGCACTGCAATCGCTGCTGACGTCCACTGCTGAGGATCACCGACTCGGTGGGGAGATACAGGAGTCGCTGAACTGCTGGAAGCTTGTAGCCGCTACGATGAGGAGCTGGCTCAGCACTGCGCATGATGACACCTTACTCCCGTGGCTGTCCGACACTTCACTTACCAACTAACATTATGAAAGCCCGGCACAGGGGTGTGAGAAATGGGTGTGGCTAACTCAATGGTTAGAGAAGCAAGGCGTGGGAACGACAATTACACAAAAATATCGCTCAGTGAAACACGCTGTCTATACATAAAGACAGTCACTTACGATTCAGTGACGAATTTTATGAAAACTCGTTTCAAATGTAAGTGCAAAATCATGTGGGTAACTGACTGAGCGAAACTCTACGGGTTTCAAAAATGTTCAAGCGTTCCCAATATAATACTAATACAGTGTCACGAATTTGTATAAATACATAGTCTCAGAAATTCGTGGCATTACGCCCAATCAAAATTAAATTTTTCTCAGGAAAATTTAACGATATGTACATAGATATACATCCTAACTCAGTCACACAAGATTCACACTGTGGTGTGTGTACTATCCTGCTACAGGAGAAAATCACTGTCGCCAATGATCGTAAAAACCTCGTGTTTACTTTAAAAGAAGCAAGCTTGAGGGAAAAAACTCCGTGACGACGGTGAAAAATCCTGTACTCAAGGCAAACTGAGCGAAAGTTCACTACATTTACATTGACAACAAATTGTTATGTAGCGTGGTGTATGTGATACGCCGTGTAGATGTGACAGTTGTAGTGTAACTGTACCTATGTGTAAAGTGGTATAATGCAAATTAATAGTAAATGGAGACAACGAGGGCAGAGAAGAAGAGGCAGCAGAAACGATCAGTTGATCTGCACACCAAAACTGCTACACCCCCCAACTGTACCTGCGAAATCAAACAAGGTGGGGCATCAATAGTGTCAATGTGACAAACAATTTGTATTAAATTTCAATAACCCTCTGCCTAGTAGTCAATGCATACAAAATGAAATGTATGCCTCAGCTGAAAATTCAACTGATGGCCAGAGCTTTGTACATTCGAGGTTGCCATTATTTCCTTACTGGTAAATTATTAACCAGAAAACATAGTCCTTCGATTGCTCAAATTTCTCAGGACCCCTGTAGTTTACTGGTTAAGCCTATATCTTCATTAACCGGAGAACAAGGTGTTCCCTGGTTAAGGCATAGACACAGTGTGGATATATGGGGTGAGGTCCAAAGCCTTGCCTGACACTTTGAAGGGAGACAGTAGTCAATCAGACATCAGCTCCTTCTCTCATCAGTGAGACCGGCTTCACTTCAGCTGATCCACCCCCTGCAGCATCGACCCCTGATGCGTTAAAAAGATCCTGATGGGTGCTGATTAACTAACAGGGTCCTCAGTGACCCACAGCCCGTCAGAGGTAGAAAGTAAGAGTAGTGACCGTTAACTCAGGGCTCTGTGCATATGCTCCTAATCTAAGTACTATCTGGTGGTATTTGTTCCTATGCACTCAGACATCCTCAAGCATACTTACCCTTAAGATTCTACAATTACAACTAATATCAGTTAGTTGAGAATCCCTATGCAAACTCGGGCAGGTCACATTTTAACACCCGGCGTGAATGTGAGCACTCATGTGGATAGCATGTATTCTCGAGATGCGCCACAAGGTAATTCAGACACAGCCTCGTATTGCCTCTGCAGGGGTCTCGAACTTCCCCCTTTACGGTACATATGTATGTACAGGCCCCAGTGGAGCAGACTGTAGCACCAGTCAAGCAGGGCAGTACTCCCAAGGAGGTTGGAAAGCTGATGACAGGGAGAGCTGGAGCTCCCGTTTCATCAGCCCTCAGGACTTGTTCCTGACCATCCCCTTTTGCTGAACTTTTTCAGTGTCTCAGTAACACAGAGAGTAGACCAGCATGCTCTCCAATACAATTTTCTCTAACTGTCAACACCAAACTACATACACGCTACACACTACACTTCCTTTTCAAATTTTTTTTAAAAAATGGCTACTGAAAATCGTGCCTCGGAGTCCGAAGAGGGGGGGGACCATAAATGCCCCCACCATCCGCCCCTCTCCTGGTGACGACTCTCGGAGCTGCCTGGAACCACTGTCTGACTCACTCCTTCATTTCTGTAACATTCGCGGCCTTTCCTCTAACTTTCGCTCTGTTGAGCACCACCTCTTCTCCTCTAAACCTCACCTTCTCTTTCTTTCTGAGACTCAGCTGTCTGAGACAACTGACAGCAAACCCTTTTCTCTATCCTCCTACTTTCTCTATTCTCATTTCAAAGCCAAAGGTGGCTGTTGTGTATATGTACGCAACGATCTTTCTTGCTCTCATGTTCCTGAACTTGATTCTTCTGAATTCTCTACTCTCTGGCTTCGGCTCTCCTGTCATTCTCTAACTAAATATATCTGTGCTGTTTACTTATCTCCTTATTCTACTGACTATCAAAATTCTTTGACTATCTTACTTCTACGATGGAACACATTCTATCCATTTCTCCTTTCTCTGAAATCTCCATTTTTGGAGATTTCAATGTTCACCACCACCTTTGAACAAGCCTACATCTTTTCTATCCTTAATGACCTAGAGCAGCTTGTACAGCACCCTACCCGTATCCCTGACTGCCTTGGAGAGAGTTCCAACATACTTAACCTTTTCCTAACAACTAATCCTTCTGCTTACACTGTTCGTCTTTTCTCTCCGTTGGGCTCCTCCGATCATAATCTTATTACCTTAACATGTCCAATCGCTCCAGTACGGCCTGTGGACCCTCCAAAGAAACGCCGCCTGTGGCACTTTGGAGCTGTAGATTGGGAGGCCCTCAGGCAGTACTTCTTTGATTTTCCTTGGAATGATTATTGCTTCCATGGCCGGGAGCCGTCTGAGTGTGCCTTGCGCATTACGGAGGTTATTCTCTCGGGCATGGAAGCATACATTCCTTTCTCATATCCTCTGACTAATGCAAGAAAGCCTTGGTTTAATCACGCTTGTTCTAATGCTGTCCGCAACAGAGAGAGGGCCTTTAAAAGGTACCGGAGCCAACCCACCCCTGAATCACATTTTTTTTATATTTCTGCCCGGAATCGTGCTAAGTCTGTTCTTCGCCCTGCTAAAAATAATTTCATCCGCGCTAAATGTTCCCAACTCTCCAACTCGAATTCTTCTCGCTCCTTTTGGCACTTTGCCAAAAACCTTTCTAACAACTTTACCTCATCATCCTTCCCTCCTCTTTTCTACTCTGATGGCTCTGTAGCTATTTCTTCTACTGATAAAGCAGATCTCTTTACTCAGACGTTCTCCTCCAATTCTACCTCAGACGATTCCGGTGCTGTTCCTCCGTCACTTCCCCCCTCAGACTTCCTTATGACTGGCATTAAAATTTCTTCAGCTGATGTATTTTCTGCCATCACTGGCCTCAATATTAACAAGGCATATGGGCCTGATAGAGTCCCTCCTGTTGTCCTCAAAAACTGTGCTTCTGTGCTTACACCCTGCCTAGGTAAACTCTTTCGCCTTTGTCTCTCAACTTGTACCTTTCCTTCTTGCTGGAAGTTTGCTCTCATTCAGCCAGTCCCAAAGAAGGGTGACCATTCCCAACCCTCTAACTATCGTCCAATTGCTTTAACATCTTGTGTATCAAAAGTTTTCGAATCAGTTCTTAACAGAAAAATTTTAAAGCATCTTTCCTGTCACAACCTTCTTTCTGATTGTCAGTATGGGTTCCGTCAGGGACGCTCCACTGGCGACCTTCTCACCTACCTTTCAGACTCCTGGTCATCCTCCTTTCGGGACTTCGGAGAAAGCTTTGCCATTGCACTTGACATCTCAAAGGCTTTCGATCGAGTCTGGCATAAATCCTAAATTTCCAAACTTTCCTCTCACGGTTTCTCTCCTTCTATCTGTGCCTTCTTCTCTAGTTTCCTTTCTGGTCGTTCTATAGCCGCTGATATAGACGGCCGCCGTTCTTCTCCTTCAGCTATTAATAGTGGTGTTCCTCAGAGCTCTGTCCTATCACCAATTCTCAACCTTCTATTCATCAATGATTTTCTAAGCTGTACATGTAACCATACCCACTCATACACAGATGACTCCACCCTTCACCATGCCTTTCGCTTTTTGCAGCGTCCTCTCAGCGTTATTTCAATAAACTAGGGATGAGGCTATGGCACACCTAATGTCTGACAAAGCTCATATCTCTGATTGAGGTAAAAGTTATCTTGTTTTTAATGCTTCAAAAACTCAGTTTTTACATCTTCCAACCCATCAAAATATTCCACAGGAGTATCCTCTGATTTTTTACAATCTCCAACTCAATCCTGAATCATCTTTGAACATACTTCGGGTTTCATCCTCTCGGAATTTACCTAGGAAAAATCCTGTTACCTCACATAAAATCTTCTTCCAAGAGATTAGATGTGCTAAGCCGACTCCATGCCTCTTTACCCCTGCACAGTTGTTAACTTGATACACAAGTTTTATTCGCCCCTGTATAGAGTACATCTCTCATGTGTGGAGGGGCTCCACACATACAACTCTTCTCAACAAGGTGGAGTCAACGTCTTTTCGTCTCATTAACTCTCCTCCTCTTACTGGCTCCCTTCAACCTCTGTCTCTTCACTGCACTTTTGTCTCGTTATGTCTTTTCTAACATTACTTCAATGGTCACTGCTCCTCAGAACTGTATGTCTGCATTTCTCCACCTCTACGGCGGGTGCGTAGTGCCCGTCTAGCAACAAACTCGGTCCCTTTTCTGATCAACTGTCTATTGCAAGAGTTAAGCATTACTCCAAGTCCTTCATGTATGCATCAGGTCAACTCTGGAATCATCATCCTCTGTCTGTGTTTCCTACTGTCTGTAACCCCCAGTCTTTCAAACGCAGTGTGTCCAGGCATCTCGAAATGAACAGATCTTGAATTTGGCTCTCTGTTATCGTTTTTTTTTTCTTGAAGGAAAAATTATAAGGGCTTCTGGCGTTTGGTTCCTTCTTCCTCGCATTAAAAAAAAAAAAAAAAAAAAAGGAACTCCCACCCCCCAAAAAGGCAGATTAACAGGGTTGAGGGGTGCAGCCATGATTCCCCGAGCGAGAATGGTATGTGACTTATTTCCTCACCTGTTTCCTTGGGAGTGCTTGTGAAGGAGTTTCCTCTTTCGTGCACTCTCTTTCCTTGTTTTCTGGATCCCACCTCACAGCATCCTCAGGCGAGAAAAAAGTGTTTAGGGTGATGAAGAAAATTTTAACATCTGCACATATCACATCACAATCTCCACCCAACTCCCTTGATAAAAAGAATTTGAGTTTTTTAAAACCTGGATGTTAAACTGAGGATATAGATAGTTTTTGAAGAGTTAGGAAATATATTTGGACCTCCTTGTATAATGCTTTGGAGAATAACTTTTTCAGTTACAGGTGCAGCCGTCTGGCGTTCATAGCTTTCTGTGCATATGTAGTGACCTCGGCGTGGTTCATAAGGAGCCAGCAGGTCAGAGAGCTGTTATGAACTAAGTGCATCTAACCGTGTAGTCCTTTGCCTTTGTGCAAATCCGCCAATGAGGGAACTACGAATTAGATAAAGAAAGAGCACAGGAATTCCGTGTGCAGTCCCGAGTCTTTTCTAAAAAATAATACTAGAAATAAAAATCAATATGTACTTCTTTCTAAATGGGCAATAGGGCAGATACTCAGACATCGTTTGGAGTCTATTTGTGCAGTGCCCGGTGAAGGATGGTATGGTGACGGGAGTGTGAGGCAGAAGGGAAAAGTAATATGATGGTGCTCGAGAAGATGTGACGGAGAACAGAATGAGAAAAATAACGGTTTAGTGAAAGAGAGGAAAGGAGGGAAGAAACTTAGGAAGAACGAAACAGACAGGGAGTTGGGAGGGACGGAGGGGACGAATTAGAGAGTAGGGATGAGACGAGAAAGGAAAATCCATAAGATGGGGCGAGGGTCTGGGGGGGAGAGGCGAGGGGAAACGATGGTAGGGAAGGGATAGGGGTAGAGGGGGTGACTAAATGAGGGGAGAGGAAGGCGATTAGCTGATGGGACGGAATCTGATGTTTGGTTGAGTGAAGGAGGGGGAA
>JAGKTI010031374.1:0-12152 GCA_018397915.1 Birgus latro
CCCGCCACAGGGGGGGGTGTTATTTGAGTGGCTTCTCTCAAAATTTGTCAACATCGTGTTAAAAAACACCAAACTCAGCATGTGTTACCCGCCATGCGCTGGCATAAGGGTCCAAAGATCCTAAACTAATAATATGGACATTCTGAAATAAAATTGATGACTTCAGAGTATCTAGTATTATCAGGAAAGTGGGATGGCACATTTTTCTTTTAGATAAAGGAACGTTTGCACGCTTGCTCGCTCGAGCATCACTCGAGCACCTTCAACATTTTCATGTGTGAACTTCAATACAGCATGCCGACTAAAACAACCGTATACCGCTAGCATACATCATTTTTATTGCAACACGTGCATGCATGCCAGCCCTTCACGAAATATCCGGAACTGTAGCAACTGAAGAGTACTGGAAACCATCAGTTCCGTCCAGCGAGATCAACTCTGACGTCTTTCAACACACGTCTTTCAACACAGATAACGACTAACGCAATTCTTAACTCACGTGTATTCCCCGCCCCCCTCTCTCATACACAGTGTTTGTGTGTTTGTGTTTGCGTTTCCATTTGTGTTTATGTGTTTGTGTGTGCTTGTGCGTTTGTGTGTTGTATTTGTGTGTTTATGTTTGTGTGTGTTTTTGTGTTTGTTTTCTGTGTGCTTGTGTTTGTGTGTATTTTTGTGTGTTAGTGAGTTTGTGTTTTTGTTCGTGTTTGTGTGTATGTAGGAGTTAGTGTGTATTTGTGTGTTTGTGTATGTGTTTGTGTTTGCGTTTGTGTTTGTGTGTGTTTGTGTTTGTTTCTGTGCTTGTGTGTGATTTTGTGTGTGCATTTATGTATTTTTGCGTGTATTTGTTGTGTGTGTGTGTGTGTTTGTGTATGTGTTTGTGTTTTATATGTGTGTGTTTGTGTTTATGTGTTTGTGTTTGTTTGTGTATTTGTGTGTGCGTTTGTTTGTGTGTTTTGTTTGTGTGTGCTGTTTTGTCTGTGTGTTTGTGTCTTCGTGCTTGTGTTTGCGTAGCTGTATGGTTTTGTTTGTGTTGTGTTTGTTTGTTTGTTTGTGTTTGTGTGTGTATTTGTGTTTGTATGTGTTTGTGCGTGTTTGTATGTGTTTGCATGTTTGTGTGTGTGCGTTTGTGTGTGTGTGTGTATGTGTGTGTTTGTGGGCATATTTGTCGTGTTTGTGTGTGCTCGAGTGTTTGTGTTTTTATTTTTTGTGTTTTTGTGTTTGAGTTTGCTAATTACCTGGAATCGCTGTGTGGTAATTGTATATTTGTGTGTTTGTGAGTGTTTTTGTGTTTGCGTGTTTGCTTGTGTGTGTGTGTGTGTGTGTGCGTATTGTGTGTGTGTGTGTGTGTGTGTGTGTTTGTCTGTCTGTGTTTATTTGAGCGTGTTTCTGTGTTTGTTTGTGTGTGCTCGAGGGTGTTTTTTATTTGTTTTTGTGTTTTTGTGTGTTTGCCAATTACCTGGAATCGCTGTGTGGTAGCTGGCTCGTCGATGGTTACGTTCCAGGTCCGAGGCACCAGGATCTTGATGTCACTGAAGTACAGCTGGCGTCGTGTGGCCGTGAAGAGCGCCTCAGAGGCCTCTGTCATGGCTGCCTGCAACAGGAATGAAGGACGGGGAGATCATTTTTTTAAGTGTTGTACTACACTGAAACGTAAAGCTTACAACAAGATAAAAATAATTTAATCACTCGCTTTACCGGTGATAAAAAAGGCTGATCTCTAGGTGGTATACATGGATGATTTCTTTGGCTTGGCCATGTCTGTGGATATCTTCTTGTAGCAGGGCAGTTTGGCTAACGCTTAGTGTATTCTCAAGTTATGTTTACCAAATTATAGTACACCTCAGCGTATGAAAAGACAGCGTCAGTCCAACATGATTATGGGGAGCTGCTAGAAGTCTGCATTAATAGTGCCACTGTAATATGTGGGTGTTTGACTTTGGAATGACATGATTGTGAAAAATTATGAGTAAGAGAAATGAAAGTAGGACTGTTGAACAAAGCGTGATGTGCTTAAAATGGAAAGGAGAGAAGCATAATGACTGGCCAGAGATGTGGAATAAGGAAGTTTAAGTATAGGTCAGAACAGAATGCTCCCTCCGTTTCAACAAGTGGGTTGGTGGAGGGTTCGTGCCCCTCCCCGTAAAACAAATAAGTCAAATGGCCACCCTTTGCGGGATTGTGGCATCTGGCAATAGATAGATAGATAGACAGAATAGAATGTGCTTAAACTGGTATGGTCACTTGGATAGAAAGGGTATAGATACTGTAGGGTGTTAAAACAAGTAGACAGGGTGGGTTTGATGGTGGGAGGAGGAGAGTAGGTCAAGAGGAGGGTAGATAGATACGTTAAAGGAATATGTGAGAAAGAAAAGTATGCGTGCTGCCAAGGGTAGGGAATTGACAGGGGACCGAACTGACTGGATTGGTTATATCAGAAGCACAGAATAATAATTTGGCATCGCCTTTTTAGCTAAATAAGCAATGGAATAACTATCAAACAGATGTATGTGAAGTGACTATAGAAAAAACATGCACTGCAGAATTATTGTGCAGCTCCAATCCACAGACATGCACTCGATGAAACTACAGTCTCACACCAAATAATGCCGCATATAGTATTAAAACGATTTCCGTAACAAAAGGACAATCCTTATAGCATATCTGGCAGCTCCCTATAGTAAGCCCATGTATCTTCATGAATGAAACACTCACTGTCTAGATGTCAGGTGCAACGTGATTGGCTGAACTACTGAGTGGTGGTGAAGCAAATATTATCATATTATACGTAAATAGTGGTTAATAACTAATAAGCGGTATGAAACAATTTATAGAGAATACTACAGTATTAAATGAACGGACGTGGAGTATAATACAGTAATGAACGTTAGCAGTCTGTAAAACGTAACTGACAATATAGTAAAGAAGAGTAGCACGTCAGCTGGAACTTTCGTTTGTTCATGATCTTTGAAGCCGCTTAAACGAAGTCTAGTGAATCAGACTAATAGATGTTGACCTCTAACGAAGAGAGCAGACAATGCTTTCTTTAACGAATCTAATATTGATATTTCATCAATTTTTAGGGTTATTACGCTCTGTGACACATGATGTCTATTAAAATGCGTAGGCAGTAAATTAATACTAAATTTATTGTTTCCTTATTACCATTTATATTTGTTCTGAATGTAAGATATTGAAATAGGAAAAAGATGATTGCGCTAGGCCAGAAAGACATTGTAGCGTAAGGGAGAAGGAGATAGAGAGGAGAGACGGCAGCCTTTCCCCAAATTTTCTTTCCGTGGAACACCGCCTCTCCTCCTCTAAACCTCACCTTCACTTCTTAAAGGAGACTCAGCTGTCTGAGGCAACTGACAGCAAACCCTTTTCTGTATCCTCCTACTTTCTCTATACTCATTTCAAAGTCAAAGGTGGCTGTTGTGTATATGTACGCAACAACCTATCTTGCTCTCGTGTTCCTGAACTTGATTCTTCTGAATTCTCTACTCTCTGGCTCCGGCTCTCCTGTCATTCTCTGACTAAATATATCTGCGCTGTTTACTTATCGCCTAATTCTACTATCAAAAATTCTTCGACTATCTTACTTCTACGATGGAACACATTCTATCCATTTCTCCTTTCTCTGAAATCTCCATTCTTGGAGATTTCAATGTTCTCCTCCACCTTTGGCTCTCCTCTCCTTTCACTGATCCACCTGGTGAACAATCCTACACCTTTTCTATCCTTAATGACCTAGAGCAGCTTGTATAGCACTCTACTCGTAACCCTGATCGCTTTGGAGAGAGCTCCAACATACTTGACCTCTTCCTTAAAACTAATCTTTCTGCTTACACTATTAATCTTATCTCTCCGTTGGGCTCCTCCGATCATAACCTTATTATCTTAACCTGTCCTATTGCTCCGGAGCAGCCTGGGGACCCTTAAAAAGAAATGTCGTCTGTGGCACTTTGGAGCTGCGGATTGGGAGGCCCTCAGGCAGTACTTCTTTGATTTTCCCTGGAATGATTATTGCTTCCATGGCCGGGAGCCATCTGCGTGTGCCTTACGCATTACGGAGGTTATTCTCTCGGACATGGAAGCATACATTCCTTTCTCATATCCTTTGTCTAATGCAAGAAAGCCTTGGTTTAATCACACTTGTTCTAATGCTGTCCGCAACAAGGAGAGGGCCTACAAAAGGTACCGGAGCCAACCCACCCCTGAATCACATCTTTCTTATGTTTCACCCGGAATCGTGCTAAGTCTGTTCTTCCTTCTGCTAAAAATAATTTCATCCGCACTAAATGTTCCCAACTCTCCAACTCCAATTCTTCACGCTCCTTCTGTCACCTTGCCAAAAACCTTTCTAACAACTTTACCTCATCGTCCTTCCCTCCTCTTTTCTACTCTGATGGCTCTGTAGCTATTTCTTCTACTGATAAAGCAGATCTCTTTGCTCAGACTTTCACCTCCAATTCCACCTTAGAAGATTCCGGTGCTGTTCCTCCATCACTTCCCTCCTCTGACTTCCTTTTGGCTGACATTAAAATTTCTTCAGCTGATGTATTTTCTGCCATCACTGGCCTCAGTACTAGCAAGGAATATGGTCCTGATGGGGTCCCTCCTGTTGTCCTCAAGAACTGTGCTTCTGTGCTTACACCCCGCCTAGGTAAACTCTTTCACCTTTGTCTATCAACTTGTACCTTTCCTTCTTGCTGGAAGTTTGCTCTCATTCAGCCGGTCCCAAAGAAGGGTGACCATTCCCAACCCTCTAACTATCGTCCAATTGCTTTAACATCCTGTGTTTCAAAAGAGTTTGAGTCAATTCTTAACAGAAAAATTTTAAAGCATCTTTCCTATCACAACTTTCTTTCTGATCGTCAGTATGAGTTCCGTCAGGGACGCTCCACTGGCGATCTTCTCACCTACCTTTCAGACTCCTCGTCATGCTCCTTTCGGGACTTTGGCGAAAGCTTTGCCATTGCGCTTGACATCTCAAAGGCTTTCGATCGAATCTGGCATAAATCATTAATTTCTAAACTGCCCACTTACGGTTTCTATCCTTCTATCTGTGCCTTCATCACTAGCTTCCTTTCTGGTCGTTCTATAGCCGCTGTTGTAGACGGCCACCGTTCTTCTCCTAGATTTATCTACAGTGGTGTTCCTCAGGGTTCTGTCCTATCACCAACTCTCTTCCTTTTATTCATCAATGACCTTCTAAGCTGTACATCTAACCCTATCCACTCATATGCTGATGATTCCACCCTTCACCTTTCCATTCGGTTCTCTCAGGGCCCATCTCAGCAGTTAATTCAACAAACAAGGGATGAGGCTATGGCACACCTAATGTCTGACTTGGCTCGTATCTGTGACTGGGGTAAAAATAATCTTGTTGTTTTTAATGCATCAAAGACTCAGTTCTTGCACGTATCAACCCGACAAAACCTTCCACAGGAGTACCCGCTGATGTTTAATAATGTCCAGCTCAGTCCTGCATCATCCTTGAACACGCTTGGGGTTTCATTCACTCGGGATTTATCTTGGAAAGAACATATTACTTCTCTTGTGAAATCTGCTTCCAAGAGATCAGGTGTGCTAAGGTGACTCAGAACCTTCTTTACCCCTACACAGATGCTGACTTTATACACGGGTTTTATTCGCCCCTGTCTGGAGTACAACTTTCATGTGTGAGGAGGATCCCCACATAGAGCCCTACTCAATAGGGTGGAGTCAAAGGCTTTTCATCTCATTAACTCTCCTTTTCTGAGTAGCTCCCTTCAACCTCTGTCTCTTCGCCGCACTATTGCATCTTTATCTCTTTTCTATCGCTACTTCAATGGCCACTGTTCCTCTGAACTGTCTGCCTGCATCCCTCCACCTCTACGACGGGCACGCAGTACTCGTCTAGCAACAACCTCTCATCCCTTTTCTGTCCATCTCTCTAATGCAAGAGTTAACCGTTACTCCCAGTCCTTCATTTATGCAACTGGTCAACTCTGGAACTCTCCTCCTCTGTCTGTATTTCCTACTTCCAATAATCTCCAGTCTTTGAAACGCAGTGTGTCCAGGCATCTCGAAATGATCGGATCTTGAATCTGGCTCTCTTTTGTGTTGTTTTTGTTTATTATTGGAAGGAACAGTATGCGGGCCCATGGCCTTTGGTTCCTTCTTCTTTGCATTTAAAAAAAAAAAAAAGCCAATTAGATAAAATGGATTGACTCTGAACCGAAGGGGCGCCAAAACCCTTTAACTGTCACCCACATCTCAGTATAAATGCACTGCACTGGAAACGCAAAAATATAGTCAGATAATCAGTAACATTCATATATTATGAGATGGTTACCTTAAATTCTTCCCAGCAGCTCCACTTAATTACTTTCACGTCTATGAGGTGCATGCAACATCGTTTTGTAACATCAAATAGGGACTAGGTGAAAAATATCTAGTTTTAATTTGCAACACCTAACCAACACCGATCCCTCCTCCACATTGTTTGGAGGAGTGGGTGGGAAAGAGACAGAGATGAAGATAGTGAAATGAAGAGGTTAAGAAATGGGTAACCTGAGTCAATTAACACTGGCAGCCGTGGGGTTGTCTCATTTGAGTACGTAATTATATTGATTGACGCTAGTAATTCCCCGAAATGGGGTTGTTAAGCCCCGTCCACACTATCGGGTAGTGACTGGCGGACTGTGCCCGATCAGTTAGGCATTACTGTGATGTTGTCCATGTTGCTGAGTAGGCTAGCTGGTCAAGCTGTAAAGTCGGCCAGTTGTCAGTAGGTGGTCGGCAGCGCTTGAGTGCAATATCACCATGCACAACATAGTTGAAAAGAAAAGCAATAGCCAAGTATTGCATATTAATTGCTGCAAGTGTAAAATATTAAATAAAGGAGAGCGTGCAGAAAAATATTTTATTTAAAGAGCCAACTTTTTGAGGATAGCAGGGTCGTGGGCCCATGCCCGACGCCAAACCACCGGGGAGTGTCTGATGATTTCGCTCAACTAAAGGCACTGGCAGTTCGCCGGTTTGCACGTCAAAGTTCCCACGAAGTGTTCGATGACGGGCTTATCAGACGTCCCCGCCGGCACTTCACGATAATGTGGCCGAGAATAAAGATCGTATGCTTGCACTGATATGTTGCATAGTTTAGCTGTGTATAACTTAAAGGTATTCACTATCGATTGCCAGGATGTTTACCGAGTGCAGTATAGCTTCGAGAGGAGTACAGCGCTGATTCCAACACATATCACACAACGGTTTTACCTCCTTTTACCTTATCCAAGAAAATTCATAACAACCATTCAATGGGACATGTTTTCAAATGTGGTGAGAGTGGCTACAGGAGCGGCATGCTAATCAATTATGAGAGTTCGTTTTTGCCTAACATATATTTGCCAGTAATGTTGATAATGTTTTAACTGATATATCTCATCATCGGTAGGCATTGAACAAAATCACAATAATTTACAATAAGCTTATTTCCTCTGACAAAATATTCATTCCTTATAACATTATAAAACAGTGCTCTCTCCAAAATAACATGTGATCTATATACAGTATGACAAACAGATAAATAATTCTCCTGTTTTATTCAGCTCTTCAACTGTTCCTCCTTTCCTTCTTTTTCCCCTCGTGCTTGTTGTTCCTCCTCTCTATCTCCTTTTCCCTTCCGCTACAAGGTCTTTGTGGCGTGGCGCAGTCGTCTTTTTCCTATTTCAATATATTACATTGAGAAGAAATGTAAAAGGCAATACGTACGGAAACAAATTTAGTATTAATTTACTGTCTACGCATTTTAATATACATCATGTGTTACAGAGGGTAATAACCTTAGAAACTGATGAAATATAATATCAATATTAGATTTGTTAAAGAAAGCATTGCCTGCTCTCTTTGTCAGAGGTCAACATCTATTAGTCTGATTCACTAGACTTCGTTTAAGCGGCTTCAAAGATCATGAATAAACGAAAGTACCAGCTGACGTGCTGCGCTTCTTTGCTATTTGCCAGTTACATTTTACAGATTGCTAACGTTCATTACACTATTATACTCCATTTTCGTTCATTAAATACTGTAGTATTCTCTATAAATTGTTTCCAACCAGTTATTAACCTTCATTTATATATAATATAGAGAGAATATTTGCTTCACCACCACTCAAAAGTTCAGCCAATCACGTTCCACCTGACACAGGTGGTGGGCTTACCAAAGGGAGCTGCCAGATGTGTCCATATGCTCCAATATTTTTTTTTCGCACTTTCTGCTTGCCCAGCAACACAGTCACTCATAAAGGAAGTGATACCTCGCTAGCCAACCCCTCCGCGTATCGTGTGGTAAAACTGTAACCTTTAAACTTCAGGTGATTCGACTTGGGCTTTGAGATACTATCCCTGAGGGCTGGGATGCATGGTCGTGGAAAGAACGGACGTGTTTTTGCCGAGCTCTCCTCTAGCTTTTTAGGGCTGCCTCACCGGCATTAGTTTTTTTTTTCACCCTTCTGGTGCGCGTTAGGCCAGCTAGTTTCTCAATTTCCTCCCCTCCCTATTAGCTGGGAACAGTAGGTGTCTGTTCCTGTTTACTGAGATTACCTTTGCTTGCTGCCCACGGAGGGTCCCCCCCACTGATCGCTCTGGGGCGTGAATTGCCACGGTCGGGCCTCCCTGGTGTGGTTTGAGAGGGCAATTTCAGCCTTAGGTGTTTGGTCCCGGGTTGTTTGTCCTTTGCTTGTCTTTCCTTCTCCTTCCCACTTCCCCCTTAGGGGGAAGTGGTTACTATGTCGGACGCCCCTGCCGCCTCCCCCCCCTTCAGGGGGGGAGGTAGCCCTGACCAACCAACGACTGTCATACGGACTGACCGCCCTGAGACTGAACGGCCCCAGACACGACCCCTGCTGGACATCCCTGTAAATAATGCCCAATATGTCACCCTACATGCTCTAGGTTCCACTCCCTTGAGCAGTCTCAATCCTTTCATTATCAAGAAAGTGATTGATTACTGTGCTGGGGAGGTGGAACAGGTGAAAAAACTTGGTAACGGAGACCTCCTCATTAAAACTGTCAACTCTTCCCAGGTAAAGGACTTGATGAAACTGTGTAAGTTTCATGAATATGATGTCGAGCCGAAGATCCCGCACGCCATGAATTCCTGCAAGGGTGTCATCACCTGCAGGGATCTCATGGTTATGGAAGAGGACGAGATCATACGGGAACTTGCCCAGCAGGACGTAATTGATGCCCGGTTTATTACTAGATATTCCGAAGGCGTGATGACGAAGACTGCCACTATTGTCTTGACCTTTGGCAAAGTATCCCTTCCAGAATATGTCAAAATTGGCTACGAAATTGTTAATGTCAGACCATACATCCCAAATCCGCTTCGTTGCTTGAAGTGTCAATTATATGGGCACGGTACTAAGACTTGTCGGGCTTCTCAGTCAGTGTGTGGCAAATGTGCAACACAAGGACATGATGCTGAACACTGCACATCGGAGGCTGTACGTTGTTTTCACTGCAAGGGCGCACACTCCACTTCCTCTAGGGATTGTCCCAAGTGGAAGGAGGAGAAAGAGGTCTGTGTAGTGAAAGCAACTGAGGGCATTTCCTACTACGAAGCTAGGAAAAAGGTGAAGGAGTTGCATGCAACTCCCACGCCGAATAGGTCCTATGCTTTGGCGGTGATGTCCCGTCCCGTGATGTGCTCTGTTGCAATACAGACTGAACCTGAACCTGTTGCTCTTGCCATGCCCTCTGCTTCTCCATCTGAGCCTCCTGTTCAATCCACCTCTCAAACTGACATCCCTGTTGCACCTGTTGCACCTTCCTACTCTCAGGCTGCTGCTGCTTCTCAGTCAGTCAAGCCTAAACAGAAGCCAGACAACTCAAGTAAAAGTAATATGACCACCCTCACCAAACAGTCACGTTCACATGTTCTTCCTGCTACTGTTCCAGCGAGGGAGAGAAAGGATAGCTCTTCCTCGATGGAATCTGGGAGCCTTGTTATTGACGAAACTATGGAGGTTTCCGTCAACAAGCACCGGGTTAGGTCCCCCGGTAGTCGCTCGCCTGCTGGCGGGCGGCGTAAAAGAACTAAGAGCGCTGGCCACTCCCGTAAATCCTAAACCGTCGCATTCACTGTTTTACAGTGGAATTGTAGAACTCTTGGGAATAAATTACATAATATAGCAATCCTGCTATCATTACACAGGCCAGACGTTGTTTGTTTACAGGAGACGCGCTTGGTGGATCACCCTGATCCTCCTCAGTTCAAACACTACTATTCGTATAGAAGATATGAAGGTCACGGAGTTGCCATATACACACACAAATCACACCCACAAACGGAAGTGATTCTAAATTCTACTCTGGAAGCTGTCGCGTGCAGAGTAAAATTTAATAACACATATCTGTCTATTTGCTCTCTGTACTGTCCACCACATGGCCCCATTGATAGTGATGCTTTAAATTCCCTATTTCACCATCTACCAGGGAATAAGTTAGTACTGGGCGACTTTAACGCCCATCACTATCAATGGGGTAGCTTGAGGATCGATGGTCGTGGGGAGCAAGTAGCCGACCTAATACTACAGTCCAACCTCTGTCTTCTGAACGATGGTAGAGCGACTCGTGTAGATGACCGTACTGGTAACTTTTCGGCCATTGACTTATCTCTGGCCTCCCCAGGTATACATCAAGATTTCTCGTGGGACCCCTATGACGACTCCTTGGGAAGTGATCATTTACCCATCTGTCTTTCTTATACACGCGACATTGTTTCGGACCCTCCACCTCCAAAATTTAACTATAAGAAAGCAGATTGGGGATCCTTCTCAAGGATCGCCAATTTAGATATATCTGGGGAGACGATAGATGTTAAGGTCGAAAATCTAACCAATTCCATATTACATGCGGCTGAGGCTGCTATTCCCAAGACTTCTACAGATCATGCGAAGCATAGAGCACATTGGTGGACGCCGGATTGCCGACAAGCATTAAGGAAACGCAATAGGAGATACAGGATTTTTGATAGTCAGCCCACTGAGGAAAATTTCATTGCATACAAACAGGCACGGGCTGAGGCAAGGAGAATAATAAGAAGGGCCAAACGTGACTCCTGGCGGACTTTTGTGTCCACGGTGAATCGTTTCACACCATTAAGTAAAGTCTGGTCCACTATCAGAATATTAAACAATAAAGGCCCGTATTTCCCCATTGCCACCTTGCAGGTTAATAACAACATCTATGACGATCCCGTGGACGTTGCTAACATCCTCGCCAGGAGTTTTTCTCAAGTAAGTAGCTCAGCCAATTACGACCCGCGTTTTCAACATCATAAACGCACGGCTGAGCTACGGAAATTAGACTTTGCCACAGAAGACGTAGACTCCCCGTACAACCAAGAGTTTACGCTAGATGAATTCCTCCTTGCCCTTAAATCCTGTAAAGACACCAGCCCCGGACCAGACACCATCACGTACGGTATGATCCAGCATCTTAATCAGGACAACCTGATTAAGCTGTTAGCTTTGTACAATGAGCTTTGGGCGTCTCGAACGATCCCAAACTCATGGCACTTTGCGCACGTCATACCGATACCTAAAGAGGCTGGTCGTCTTATGAATCCCACTTCATTTCGTCCTGTTGTGTTGACTTCTTGTCTATGTAAGGTCATGGAACGAATGGTTAATAATAGGCTTCTTTTTGTTTTAGAGTCGAAGAATTTGTTAAATGATCAACAATGTGGCTTCCGTAAATACAGAAGTTCACTAGATCATTTAATGAATTTGGAGCATTGTATTGCAGAGGCTTTTGCCAATAAAGAATTCATGATAGGGGTGTTCTTGGACATCCATAAAGCCTATGACATGACATGGCGACACGGTATACTAATGAAGCTCTATGCTTATGGTTTAAGAGGTAATTTGCCTATCTTTATTTCAAACTTCATAAGGGACAGAACTTTCTCTGTCAAATTACCCCGTAACGTAACATCGGATATATTTATCCAGGAAAACGGGGTGCCGCAGGGAAGTGTTCTTAGTCCAACTTTATTTAGTATTATGATCAATGATATTCTGTCATCAGCTTCCATCCCAAGGAATCTTAAACACTCACTCTATGCTGACGATTGTGCAATATGGCACTCTTCCCGTAATGCAC
>JAGKTI010031375.1:0-12152 GCA_018397915.1 Birgus latro
TTGTTTTGTGTGTAACTGACATCGTAATTAATATTTTCTTGCAACCTCACCTTTAGAACTGCAAAAGTTCTCATATAATGCTTGCTGGCAAAATCAGTCCAGTCCAAATAATCCTTTGCGTCTGTGTCTGTAACGAATAATCTTCATACATCAATGTCATACATTTCACAGTAACGTTATTATTCTACCTGCTGCAAATTAATATTATCATTGGACAATGTGTTCTTATCTCCAGACACATTTCTTTATTGTTAGCCATTTAAACCATACCTGTCAACTTTATCACATAGTGTTCCCAAATTAACAGGCTAGTATCAAGCACGCTGAGAGGGACGAACTTCTGCTGTCATCTGTACATCTTTCGAGTCCATATTTCCTATTCTGATATTAATGATTTGGTTATAGTGCTTATTTCCTGCAAATAGTATATAATGGGTTTCCATAGCATTAAGAGAGAGTCTATATGCTAAAAGGCAAGTAGAAATATTATTCAGCTCTATATTCATGTTACGTTCTAGAGTTACTAAATCTGAATCTGAATGAAAAACATTCTTGTTGTCAGCAAATTAAATAAACTTCAAAATGCTAGCTAGATGAACTGAGAGTCATTAATTTATATTAGAAAGAGTAATGGCCTCATAGTTGAGCCCTGAGGCACACCAATGGATACAATTTCGTTACTGGATCTGACTCCATCAACATTAGTGAACTGTTGTCTCTCAACATAAAGAGCTACGAAACCAAAACGATTCTCTATTTCTTACCCCATAAGTTCCAATTTACGAATCAAGATGTCATGATTAATAGTGCCAAAAGCTTTTTTTAAATCTAGGGAAACACCCATTGCAAATTTCCCTTGGTCGTAATTTAGCATGGTATTAATTAATAATTTTATAATTGCTTTTTGTGGGGAATAATTCTTTCTAAAGCCAAATTGTTATTCGGTCAAAACATTATTAGCCTCTAGAAACACCTACAGTCGATCATACATTGTTTTTTTTTCTATTATTTTACGTATCATTGAAAGTAATGATACTGGACAATAATTTGACGCTTGAAGAGTTCCATCTTTGTGTACTGGTATCATTTTCCCCACATTCAGTTCATTTGGAAATGTTCCATTACGAAATGAGAGATTGATCAACTCTGATATCACGTGTGTCAGGACAGAAATTGTTTGCTTTATGAATTTAATATGTATCTCGTCATGCCCAGGACTAGATCCCTTCAAAGTCGTAACTATATCAGCTACTTCCTCTGGTGCTGTTGGGGATAACTGAAAGTTAGGGTAGTTACCATTCAGATACTGATGGGTGAAATATTACGAGCTGGTACACTGTTTTCTAACTTTTTACCAACTAAAGAAAACTAAATGTTTAAGTAGTTGCATACTTCAAAGGGATCAGATTCCAGCTGGTCTGCAATCATTAATTTTTCAATATTAGGTGTTTTATTGTGTGATTTATGCATCATTTCATTAACAACTCCCCATACAGCTTTACTGTTACCAAAGGCTAATTGCAATTTGTCGTAGTTCTGTTTTGCAATGTTTAGTTTATTGTTAACCATTTTTCTGCATTTTCTATATTGTTCTCCATTAGTTATATGTTTCTTTGTATATTTCTGATTAAGAATATGCCTAGTTTTAATAAGCATAGTGGGTTCGTCTTTCACCCAAAGTTTACAAATTCTTTTCACTGGAATTCGGAGTCAAGGGAAGATGCTTCTCAGTTGCTTGCATAATACAGTTCATTTATGACAAAGCATTCCAGAGTGGCACACAGATCGGTTGTCCTAAGATTTTTGTAATCTCTGTATGTGATATTTTTGCGAGTTTGAGTATTTTTTAATTCTTAAGAGCACATTATGAACGGTGAAAAGCGATCAATGACATCAGTATTTTAAATAACACAGTTCTTCAAACTATTAATATCGTTGGTCCAGATATGATCAACAAGAGATGCAAGAGAAAAAGGCACGTCCATAAAGTGTTACAGAAATCTTGTATATACTTATTAGAGTCATACTTAAGTAAATTTATATTAATATCTCCAAAAATATAGCAATCTTTTCTAGTTAATGCTACTTTATCCATCATTTCTTCTAAGAGGTAATTAAAAATGTTTATTTCAGAACTGGGCCACCTATAAATAACGCCAGTGACATAAGATTTGTTAGCCTAACTTTCTACAAATATCGATTCATAATGATCATCATTAACGCTAATATTTGCAATTACTTTACATTTCATATCATTTCTGGCATATAAAGCTACCCCTTCTCCATAATGATTTCGGTGTTTAGCAAATAAGGTAAAACTATCAATGTTGTACATGTGAACTATATCATTTAATAAACACTAAATTTCTGGGGATACTTCTAATATTGTAGGATAATATTATTAAGCCTGTAGCATGCTTATTTATGATATTCTCAGTCTTTTTGATAATGGTACTGAGTGTCCGATACTGTGCGCCAAGCAGCCAGGTCTCCGTCATCAGGACCACCCTGGTCCCCGTCGACAGATATGGCACTAGGTTTATCAGGGTTATACTCTAGTTGGCTACAGTTATCATATGGCAAAAGGTTATCATAATTTGTTCTACAAGTCAATAAATTATTTATTACTAAGATGAGAAAATGGTAATATATTGGAATACATAAAGCTGAATCTTGAAGAAGCTAAGTAGTGTAACAATACAAATCAATGAAGAAAAAAAATATTATCAGATCTACGGTTTACTTCCTCTTACTGCTTCTTTTGCTTCTTGATTCACGTCCCTCCCAGGCTTCCCCAGTATTACCGACGCTCAGAAAACTGCCAAGAGTGCATGAAGTGGTGGCAACAGCAGGGGTGGAGGCAACAGGTATAGAAGGTACAGTACAAGGGCAAGGGTTGGGACAGGGGGGTGCTCATCAGCGCCTACACGTATCGAGTCAGGTGGCCTTTCATTATCACCCGAATATACAGAATCCAAGGTGTGGTCAGATTGGCTCTCACCGATGTCAGTAAGCACAGAGTTGGGAGCAGCAGAATTAGGGGGAGCAACACAGGGGGGGGGGGCACCAATGCCAGGCTGCAGCCTAGGACTCATCCTTTCCTTTATGATTAGTTTGGTGTAGCTAAAACAAGCTATTTGCCTTCACTACGAGCTATTCTCAGTTCAGGCAACTTCTCCCTGCGTGCTTGCACTGATGCTTCACATAAATCTTAGTTCAAGTGTATATATTTGTATCTTTCAATCTTGTGAGTCTCTAAGTACCTGCTGCCTGTCTTCGTAATTAGTGAAACGGGCCTGTTTTTTTGTTTTTTTCCTTGTGGCTTAATGGCCATCATCCTCTTGGGGGATATTATGCCTGCCAATATATGATGACAAGAATAAGTAGTGCAGCCTCGTGTCACTCTACCGGCCAAGCTCTTATTGCACACGTGGCGGGAGCATATGATAGAAAGCTCTCAGATCGGCTAGACGTGCCTACTCTCCCCGGATGATCAAGACAGGTCTGATCTCCTCACCCATGCTGGCAGCCTGGAGCAGATCGTAGAGGGTGGTATAGGTCGTGGCTCCGAGCTGGTACGACTGGGTGTGGGCATTGAGGGTCAGCAAGTGTCACTAGGAGGCTACATCTAGCCGATCCTTGTAATCGATGATTGGAGGGCGAGATGGAGGCCCTTCATTGCCGGAGGAGGGGAGGACTCACGAATCACCTCCCCAGCCGAGGACTCGGTCGAAGCTTCCTCGGCCATGGAGGCAGTATCTGAAGAGTCCTACCTCTCCTCGGTCATCGATGGTTGTTCGTGAACTTGTGTCGTGGTCTGTTCCGTGGTCTTAGATGTTTCCGGGTCGTCAACAGAAAAGGGAGTGGCAGTTTTCCTGTTGAGGGAGGCCTCCGGATGCAGCCTCTTCTTCAGGGTCTGACGAGTGGCAGCAGATCTTCGATGCCGATCCCAACGCCCTCGTAGGCGAGGAATCAAGTGTATGTCGCGGGCAAAGGACTTGGAGATGATAAGGCGAGGCAGCCCGTTCTCCTCCAATATCCTGGGGAGGAGAACACGCAAAGCTCCCTTATTGCCTCCACAAAAAGCCTTCGCCGTCGCGACATACATCTCCATGAGCAGATTTAGCTGCTCAGGATTCCCAGGATCCCTGGCTTGATGTCCCTGGGACGTGAGACGTCGCCGTGCATGAGCAGAGCCCTGCACGGCCCCACCTCCCGACCCAGTAACATCCCGGGCCTCAGGACCCTTTGGAGTCCCAAACAGACCAAACTTCACCCGCTCTCCGTCACCTAAGGAGCGTTGCAGGTGCCGTGGATTCGGCTTAATGATCGCCGTACGGTGCACGAACACACCAACGCCAGTATCCTGGCGTTTGGTGAAGCCGTACCCCGCACTCACATTAAACCAAACCACAGCCCCCTGGATCTTCTGGGCTACAGGAAACTGTGGCTGGCTTTTAGTCCCCCTCAACGGGTCGCAGGCATTATCGTCAGCACGTATGTCTGTCATGGTCGGCTGCTGGATCCTCTCTACTCAAACGAGCCAGGATGGTGCGAGGCCTTGGAGGTTGACCAGAGTTTCGGAGAGATGCAGGTCTTACGCGATGAGCTCGTTCAAGCTTCACCCCAGGAAGGTTCAACTTCTCTTGCACCAGTTTCTCCACCTTCTCCTGACTTTTCACACGTCTCACCGGGGTACTTCGGTACGCCATCGATGCGTAGATTGTTCCCTCTGGAATAATCCTCTTGGTAGTCCATTCCGCGGTTAACTTTTCCTTTCTCAACCTCCAGTTTCTTATTCTTCATAACAACTAGTCCTCTCTTCATCAGTTCCATGTTTTCCTTTTGTTTATCACATTTTTCTTTACGTCAGCCACTTCTCTTTGTGTTAACTGGGGAGAGTGAGTTCTACGTTTTTCTTCTCGAGTTGTTTGATTTTTTCATTAAAATTCGATTGCATCATTTCTAGCATTCCCCGATAAGCTTTTTGTTGCAACTTAAGATCCAGCGCAAGATCGTGAGCATATTCACAGCCTGGAGTTTCACTAAGGTTCAGGTTTATGTTTCGGCACAGTCAACTTTACACAGACGAATCTCACTGTTCCATCATACACCCCCTAGCGGCAAATCGTCAAAACTGCCTCAAATGCACTATTTTACCTAATATAATCGTCTAACGTCAGTTAAACAAAATGGGAAAAATGCCCTTTGGCGAAAGATGTTAATATCAGTTATGATCTCTGTCAGAGGCACAGTCTTGAGCCACAGTTTCAGTCCACACATTAACCCTGGCACTGGGGAGGAGCCAACACGTGCTTTCACACTGCACTTTGGGTGGAGGTTCAGTGTCCAACCGGATGACAAGTTTCCTCATATTTCCGTCACTTCGCCGTGAGAAGGACTCTGGTCCGACCCTGGTGAAGTGGTGTCTATCAAAAGGGGGTGCAGGATCCCCACATGGTGTACGTACTGTACTATACACGTAGGACGGCCCCACATAAACAGTTGCTTCAGCCAGACACACCAAGGTTAAACAAAACAACAACAACAACCAACAACAACGACAACAACAACACAGTAACCCTGCCTCTGACTGGAGGGAAGTCGTAGCCAAGGTTCACACTGAATAACGACCTGTTGTGCAATAGTATGTGGTTGTTAACCCTAGATAAGAAGACCTGTGCCATATAGATATACGGCCAGGGTGCGTTTAAGTTTCGCGGTTAATGGTGTCCAGAATAATGGATAATGGGCAACTTTTTTTCTATACACCAAGCAGTCCTGAGCCAGCTTATGCTGTTTCTACCCACAGGGTCAAGTTGCCACCATTGTCGACTTTTTGGTGAGTACCTGTGTATCCAATTGGCACATGTCTTCCTGTAGCGTATAATTTTTGTTAAAAAAAAAGAAAAATGAGAGAGGGGGACATTCTGGTCAAGATCGAAGACTTGAACGCACATTTTGAGAGTTTTAGGCACAATATGACTATGTACATGCGTGTAAAATATCCCACTATATGCAGTATAAAGTAGGATATATGGTTTCTTGGTTTTTAGTGTATATGTGTAGGTAACGGAGGCAAAACGAGCTAGTTAGCTGTCCCACACAGAGCTGGCAGAATATTTTGAAGCTGGAGTATTTCAAGATGACTGTTGACATCACATGAGCCCCTGAGTGACACAGAAACCCTTGATTGTTATTGTGGGTGATGGAAAATTGACCTAATGTAGCAGTACCCCCATAATGGGGTGGTTTTAGGGGTCAATGGTGGCCGGAATGATGAGTAATTGGGAATTGTTATTTGCAGGTGTGTAGTCATGAGCCCCAAACGAACAAGATACATGTCAGACGAAGAGCTGGCAGAGTGTCTGAAGTCGGAGGAGTTCAACAGGACTGTTGACGCCACACTGGAACCCCGGAGTGACACAGAAACCCGTGATGTTAGTTAGTGTGGGTGATGTGACACTGACTGAGTGTACCAGTGACCCTAGTGGTGGTGTGACGGCCGTTATTACACCACACAAGGACCCACAACAGGAGCCTGACACACTGATTGAGTGCTTTAAAGGTAGCTGTGTATATATTTATTACCTGTTTCCACTTATGCCAGGCACCCAGTTTTCTGTGCAACCCAAGGTTGGCAGGTCGACTGTGTGATATTTATGTATTAGAATTATAGGTTTAGGTAGTTTTTTTGCTCAGTTCCATGTATGTGCATCTCAGGAAGCGAATAAGTCAGTACTACGTTTTTTCTTCACTATTTGTTTTCAAGTAACTTATAAATGTATTTATTTTAGCTCAGTGTTATTAATTCCTAGTCATCTGGTCTCCACAGGAGTTATATTTGTATTTCAGCTACATTAGTTTTGAATAAAACATCTTTGTGTATTTTTTTAAATTATTTTTTTCAGTGTATCCAATTGGCACAGGTCTTCCTATCCCGAGGTCAGAAGGGACGTCTTCCTATCTAGGATTAAGGCATTGCTAATCCGTCACAGGAGTAAATCGCGACGGTAATGCTACTCATGCAGTTGTACTTGCTTCACATACTCCAAAACAGGTCTTTGTTCGTCGGAAAGAGATGGGTGAGAATTTCACTCAAGGATAATGTTAGAGGTTGAGCAAATAATATGACTTGCGAATATGCCTATACTATATCCACAGGCACCCATTACCTTATATATTGCAGTAATCACCATGAGAGTTACGACCAGAGAGACTGGCCATAGAATCTTACATATATAAGCGTTTGAGGGTAAGATTAGAGGGTTAGCATGTACTGTGATGCAGGAGTATACGTTTACAAAATATCTTGTAACTCCCCTTACCGTGTGTATTGCAGAAGTCAGAACAACAATCAGCACGATACTTACGTCTACAGTCCCTGGTTTTTGGGTTTGACGAAGCGTCTGTCATGCAAGCGGTAGAAGAGTAAGATTCGAGGGTTAGCTATTAATATTCAGCTCGAGTGTACTTGTGTCTAGTAACTCTATTTACCTTATATGATGTTGTGGACAGGACACCAGTAACCCAGAACTTTATGTCTCGAGTTGCTAACTTTGGGTACTGTGGAACGTCTTTTATACAGGCAGTAGAAGGATAAGCTTAGAGGTACAGAAAATACCATGACTCATGGGTAACTCCCCTTACGTGATATACATTGCATTGGCCAGAATTGCAGACGCCACGGGAGCTAGGTATGGAGTGAACGTCTTTAGTGTTGTTGAGCTTCTTTTAAGCATTGATGACGGGGGAGGGAGTCTACACACGGCCTCACACGTAATGTCACGCACCGTAGCCTACAGCGATTCAGTTATGTAAACACCCGACCCCACTCATTGGCATATGGAACAGTTTTGGAGGGAGCATTCTCTTGCTGAATTTTGTGATTTGGTAGCTTACTTACATACGAACATATTCTCTCTCTCTCTCTCTCTCTCTCTCTCTCTCTCTCTCTCTCTCTCTTTCTCTCTCTCTCTCTTTCTCTCTCTCTCTCTCTCTCATATACTAAATAAATAAATGAATAATTTATTAAATCAGTATATACATATATATAGATAAATATTTCTACAGATAGATAAATATGTAGATGTAGATATAAAATATTGGAAAATATTCAAAATTACCTTCAAATATTCTGTGCAAACATCAGCACACTGTAGAGATGAACTTGGATGTGCTTCCCAACTGCCTAGGACGGACATACACCAGGGTCTCAGCCAGCAGGATATAGTAAGCCAAGTCAGAACCGAGGAACAACAGGTAGACCTATACTAGTGAAGGAGGTGACGAGAGCAACATGCAGTAATTCTATTTCGAGAAGACTATCATGATAAGTATGTGTGACCCATTCAAAATCCACAGCCATTAGAAAATTCATCGGCATCCCCTGTGTAATGATGAGCTTTGGAATTATTCTGAGAAATGAAACCGTGTTCATTTGTCAATGTTGGTAATTCAGAATGCTAAGGCCCTTATGTCATAGTCTATCGTATCACAAAGGTTTCGATTAATTGTTTACCGAGTACACGGTCAGCATAACAGATCCTATTTCTTCTCATCTCTCTCTCTCTCTCTCTCTCTCTCTCTCTCTCTCTCTCTCTCTCTCTCTCTCTCTCTTCACGAACTCTGGATAATAGTGTGGTGGATATGCAACAAACGACGCTTATGACACTGATCTAAGGCCAAATGATGTCATCAGTGTCGGTGGCTGCGGATTCACCACACTGATTTCGAAAGTACCAGGAGAAAAAAGCAGGAGAGGCGACAGGGTTTTTAATGCAGGCTGTACATGTCGTTTTCGGGCTCAGTGGGCTAAAAGAATGTATACAGCAAGTGTGTTTACTATATTTTACTATTGAATCATACATTATGCGCTGCTCTAGCAATTACATGACAAAAAAACAACATTTAGGAGGACGAGGAGGAGGAGGAAGAAGAAGAAGAAGAAGGAAGAGAATGAAGAAGAAAAAGATGAAAAAGAAAACGATGAAGATGAAGAAGGAGAAGAAGCAGACGATGATGGAGATGTTGACGAATAGGACGATGAAGAACAACAACAAGATGAAGAAGACGACGATAAAGATGATGAAAACGAGGAAGACGAAGTAGACGGAGACGAACACAAAGAAAAGAAAAAAAAGTGGAGGAAGACAAAGAAGAGGAAGAAAAACGAGGAGGAAGAAAAAAGAGAAGAAAAAGAAAGAAGAATACGATGAAGAAGAAGAAGAAGAAGAAACGATGCAGGCTCCTTTTTTCATATTTCAATAGTGAAGCTTCCCATTTCTGACGCACTAGACGCTGGTCCTTCTTTTTCAGCCTTAGTCATTATCTAATTTCCAAACCAGCACGGAGACGAAGCAGGACGGGCGTCACAACTGCCCGGAGCAATGAAACAGCAGAATCTCAGTCAGCAGGGTGAGGGCAGCCAGCAAGGAAGTCAGGAATAGCGCGTAGAAGGCACCTTGCAGGTGGTTCAAGCCCAACGGTGTCTCACGAGACTCGACCTGATGGTGAAAACTTTTAAACAAAATATTTTAAATTCTTTTTCTCCGTATTGCATCATCACGAGTTACACAGTACACTGTAGTCCGAATCCATCTCCGAATACCCCCTAGCTAGATATTGATCATCCTACCTATTTACCTATCTATTCATCTAACTTTTCATCGTAGTCTGACCTCTGACTCGCTAAGGTATAGATGTGCTTGGAGATCTCTCAAGACCCGGTTAAAATGGGGCCTGCCCAAGATTCTCCTGCTGAATGTGTACCGAATGACTTTATGGTGAACGCTGAAGGTGAGTACATGTGTTATTTATTCTGAGAGTAGCACGTAGGGCTTAGTTTAGAAAGTAGGAAAAAGTGAGGCAATTGGCGCGTTAACTGACGGGTTGAAAGGTTGGGAGAATGAAACAGGAATGGTGAGTGCTATGGCAGTTTATCCAGAGGAAGTGGAAGCAGAAGTGTTAGGCAAGGGGGATAACTTAGGAACTAGGCTAGTTACGGCTGACATCAGGCTGGATGATTAGATGGGTTCCAGCCAGTCATGAGAGGGTGTTAGGCTTAGGTAAATAACAGTGACAGGATTGTGGTCACTTGAAACAGGCCTCAGGTACTAGAGGATGGCGTGCAGGATGGACGTAGCCTCATACTTGTCGGGGATTCGTTGATTAAATTATACATAAAGAGAAGGAAATTTTGTACTAAAGGTTCTTGGAGGAGGCCTTTTCGCTCTCCTGGGTGTTGGATACAGGACGTGACTAAGAGAGCTGATGACTTAGCAACACCTCAGTGGACTAGATCTTTGTTACTGATTCAGGTAGGGATGTGGGAAGTTTTCATAATAAAATTATGAAGATCATGGAAATGATGATGATGATGATGGTGGTTGTAGTAGTATTAAAAGCAGTAATAAAATAACAATATTATGATAATAATAATAATAATAATAATAATAATAATAAACAATAACAGAATACTGATAAAAACAATAATTATGGCAACAGCAACAATGTCAATAAGAAAAAAAATAACAGCAATAATTAATATACTAAAATAATAATAATAATTTTTATCATTATCATTATTATTATTATAAACAGTCGTCATCGTGTTGAAAAGGTTAATGAGAGTGATCCCATGCAGAATCCCTGAAACGATGTGATACAGGTGAAAGAGAGATTTCTCAAACTGCATGGACTGGAGGTAGCCTTCATTAGCTCTTTCACGATACCGTAAGAATTTCCCAATTTAAATATGACTGTCTCAGTAGCAAAAGTGAATGATCACTTTCACGGTAAAATATTTTCTCCACATGGAGAGGATGGAGTTATAAAATAGCAAGAATTAGTTGTAAGAGACCTTATGTTTCTGATAATGTTTATAACTGTTTAAGCTTAGAAGACTAAATCGAAGTAGTAGCAACCTCGGGCTCTTGTGGACTCTTGTGTGAAACTACTTTCCTCCTGCAGTCCACCATCCTCTTTCCGTGAGGCAGGGAAAGCGAAAGGACGTTTATATAACAGGCTATCTCCATCACCCGGTTTTACCAGTGCCACCACGTGAAGGTGTCCCACTCTAGCACCTTAGAAGATGTATACCCTAATACTGAACGTGTGGTTATAGTGAAAATGCAACGGTCTCCTCTCTAAAGATGTTCAGGTTGGACCGAGAATGTAATTCGCTGACAACGAAAAAATTACGGAAGATAATAAAGAGATACGTAGAAATACCCTGGGGTGATCTGGTTATTTGGAAGCAATGGAGAATGGAAAATTAACCAGGATAGCGTATGTGAGGGACGTGGAAGAGGAGAGGTGGAGGAGAAGATCGAGGATGAGGGGGAGGGATTGGGTGTACAGGTACCATGAGTGTGGGTGGAGTGAGTAGGAAGTGAGAACAAGTGATACACAGACCATTTGTTTGTGGCCAACCCTCCAGGACTGAGGAGACATACAGACAGACAGATAAATAGACAGATAGATAAATAAATATAGATAGATAGCTAGATACATAGACAGGTAGGTAGAAAGATGAATACATATTGATTAATGGATACACAGGTAGACAGACAGTAGACAGCTAGCTTACTGTAGCGTCGTCAGCAGTGGTAGGGAGTAGATTAGCCTCCTGCCTGTTCTCCTTGACCCTCTGATGGATCACATTCTCAGTCCAGTAACTTATTATCCCGCCGTTTTCCAGTCGATGAATCAATGTGCGGAACGGATCGTGGAACGGCGCCCCTTTTCTGAGGAACATTAAGTATTAAACCTTTTACAACGAATGGCTTCTTGAAAGTTAAACCATTCAATACCAGAACGGTATTTTTACATTATTCTTCTAATAGGGAAATTACCTTATTCATCCTTATATATGTATGGTATTGAAAAGCTTGTAAGCTACTGATTCTCCGATGATTAATCTTGATAACGAAACCTGAATCATTAAAATTATGATGGACGCTTGTTAGTGAAGAAGTGTAACGCCGGCTGGAGTGAGGACATTTTATGAGTGATAATACAGCATGTTGTGTGTTAAGTAATGATGCCCAGTCACTATACACCACCCTCCCTCAGTGTTGCCGACCTTCTTACTAAAACATACAGTACTCTCTCTCTCTCTCTCTCTCTCTCTCTCTCTCTCTCTCTCTCTC
>JAGKTI010031377.1:0-12152 GCA_018397915.1 Birgus latro
CATGGAGACATGACACATCCTTGTTTCAATCCAACCTTCAAATGGAAAGATTCACTCAGTTTGCCATCCACATGCACTGCAGCCTTAGCACCCTCATACATACTCTTCACTGCCTTCAACAACTTCCCATCCACTCCATATATTCTTAATACCTTCCACAAACCTTGTCTATCCACCCTGTCATATGCTTTCTCCAGATCCATGAAGGCTGCATACAACTTCTTGCCCTTCTCTAGAAACTTTTCCACTAAGGATTTAAGAATGAATATCTGGTCTACACAACCTCTTCCCTTCCTAAAACCTCCTTGTTCTTCTCCAACTAATTCCTCAGAAATTTCCCTAACTCTGTCAATAAGTATCCTACCATATATTTTTCCTATTACACTGAGAAGGCAAATGCCCCTATGATTACCACACACTGCTTTTTCCCCTTTTCCTTTGTACAGAGGAATAATTATACCTGACTTCCAATCCTCCGGGACTCTACCCTCCTCCCAAGCCAATCTGCACACCTTCCACATCCATTCTATTACTATCTCTCCCCCATGCTTCAGCATTTCACCACACACTCCATCAATTCCTGGGGCTTTCCCCATTTTAACTTTCTTCATTGCTTCCACCACTTCCATCCTGGTGATTTCTTCCTCTCTTCTCACAACCCTCCTTCTCGCTGCCATTCCCCAGCCACTTATACTTGCATTACTTTCATTCTTTATGTTCAACAGTTCATTAAAGTGTTCTCTCCATCTGTTTACTTTTTCTCCCTTCTCCACTAGTAATCTACCATTTTTATCTTTCACACCCCCACTGACTTCGTTGGCACCCTGTCTAGCTCTCTTTACCTCCTTCCAGAACATTTTCTTACATTCCCTCCACTTTGCACTCAAATTCCTTCCAAATTCCTCATCCACTCTCTTCTTACTCTCTCTTACTAATCTTTTCACCTCTCTCCTCCTCACTACATATAACTCTCTCGTCCGTCTCTCAGCTTCTTCGTCGCCCCTGTTCCTCATCCACTCATTATATGCTTTCTTCTTTTGTGCCACAGCCTCTCTCACCTCTTCAGTCCACCATGCTGTTCCCTGAACCCCCTTTCGTCTTCTCTTCACCCCACCTGATCATTGTAATTTGAGCATATTATAGACTGTAACCAGTGATATAACATTTTAGCTTTATCTCAACATGTTATAAACATTTAGATATAATTTCACACTTTATTACAGGCATAACCTCAAAAGTGGACTATCTAAAAGACCTTGGAGTGGGTGTGGTATGGCTGAGTCCCATTTATGCATCGCCCATGAAGGACTTTGGTTATGACATTTCCAACTTCACTGCCATCGATCCAACCTTTGGTAACATGGAGGAGTTTGAAGAACTGATCACAACTTTTCATCAGTATGGTTAGTATCAAGAACCATAAATGTATTATCATTTCACACCCGCAAAATTACTGTATCCCCATACTGTAATAGGCACAGTCAGGGCATAGAGTATCTTCCGTTAGGTGAATTACGTGAATGCATTGCAGAAACGTTTAATCACCAGAGGCACTCATGTGCTATTAGTCCGGTTAATTCTACAGTTAGATTTTGCAAGTTTTTAGTATTTTTCAGACAAAAATGGGAAAGTAGCTGATTTGCAGACTATACTACTGTGCATACAGTTTTTTTTTTTCAGCCTTGGCGATACATAAGGCAGCCCTGTACCATTGTTCCAAGGCCTAGAAGTCCATCTCCACAACAGCAGATGGTACCATACACACTCATGATATTGTACTAACAAATAAACAAGTACTGTATACTGTATACAGTACTGAGATATTCTGGAGAATGGTATACTGATGTAGTGGAAGTGTTTTTAAGGACATCTTGGCTGGTGTTGTGGAAAAGCAGTGGAGACTTAATGAAACTAATGAGGACAGTTCTGAGTATTAGCCAGGATCAGTCTCTGTCTATAGCCAGATGCCATAATCCCATAAGGGTGGTCATTTGTCTTTGAGTTAGTTATTTTACGGGGAGGGGCATTAACCCTCTGCCAACCCACTTGTTGACACATAGGGAACACGTGTTGGTTGGTCATAAATGATTTACTGGCTTACGAGAATCCATTAGGCTTGTCTCTCAGTGTAAAGCTGCCTGTAAAGGAAAGAAGAGTAGTTAATAAAAAGTGACAGGATAGATGGGAGAAATATGAAGAGAGGGGGGACAGGCACAGAAAAAGAATGATAAAGCTAAAGGAAGTAGTAGGCAGCACTACATCAAGTGAGTGGATGATGGTTGTCACAACCTACTACCAAATTTGTTATTACAATGCATCTTTACATGATATCACTTACATTATAGTACAGTACTCTACTGTACTACATAGGAAAGCTTCAGACTGTTCATTCTACTCATAATTCTAACCCGCTAGGACTGAAAGTGGTGATGGATTTTGTTCCCAATCACTCAAGTGATCAACATGAGTGGTTTGTGAAGTCAGTGAAGCATGAGGACCCTTACACAGACTACTACATATGGGCCGACCCCAAGGGTACTGATGACAGTGGCTCTCCCATCCCTCCAAATAACTGGGTGAACCTAAATAAGAAGAATTTTAACCCTGGTATGATTGATGCATTTGGGTATTTTGTTCAGACTAGGTACTGGAAAGTGACACCTTCACATGGTGACACCAATATAACTGTACAGTTCCACTGCTCAGATATATAAATGTTCCCCTACTTCTTCCATGTCCCCCAAAAGGGGTATGGTGGACCATAGGAGGAAGGATAACCTCAGCCTGCAGTCTATCTGGTTCACATTCAGATGAGCCTGGGGTTAGAACAGTATGAAGTGAGACTAGTGCAATTTTTTTTTCTTTTTCCAGCTGATAAAAATCCAAGCAGTCAGAGGCTGCAAAATCCATCATGAAGAACTCTTTCTCTGCTGGTGGTACAGCTAGAAATTTTATTTTAGCTAACACCAGATAATTTGTTCAGTCAAGAGAAATCCTAGTGTACAGTAATTTACTCAAAGGGTTTAACAGCTACTGTATTATTTCCCTCACCAAGTGTACATGTCAGATAATCAGTGTTTATTTATACATTTAGGAATGTGTGAAAATATAAAATCCAAAAAATGTAAGATTAGGAGCTTTCAGACTGAAAAGAAAAGGTTAATGCTAGGTATCTAGTTTACAGCGAGATGACAGTAGAAAAATATTGATTTGGAGACAGATAAAATTAGCTACTTTCACCACATCATAAAAGTGGATAGGAGCATGAACAGATTGTCTGTCACAGAATAGATAACTGATGATTAATTAAGATAATGTTGGCAATCCAGGGATGGAGTGAGAGTGAATTAGACCAAACCAGGTTGAAAACTAACAGTCATATTCTTAAGGCTTAATTTGCAAAAGGGAAGGCAAGCCCAAATTTGTGATGGACATCAGTGGAATCCCTGTGGTTATTAGATTTGATTAACCTGCATCCCACATTGCAGACAACAGTTAGCAGTCACACAGAATCCACACATGTTGTATCTTCACTGGCTTTGGTAATCATCATAAAAAATTTGGGGCCTGCCTTCCCCATCATACAGTAATTTTAAGTTCTTGAGCACATGGCCTTTAGTCCAGAAATTTGGAGGGATGATATGGTACAGACGAGCAGATAACTGGTTAGACTAGAAAACTGTGTGAGAGGCCTTGGTCCTGCAGTGGAAAGATGCAAGCTGATAATGATCAACTACCTACAGCATATTCTAACTGGCTTTCAAGTTGCATAATTTTCTTTGTTGACAATGTGTAGGGGCTTATTTATTTATTTATTTTTTTTAATACCCTCCCCTTTTAGAGCAGCTTTATGATTTATCAGTATGAAACAGAGAATTTCACTGTGGCCAGGTATTTACAATTCTCGTGGCCTTGGCTCATCTGGAAATCAGGTTAATTAAGTAACAGCCTGACATGAGAAAAATGGTCATGATGATGATGATGGTGATGATGATAATAAGACATTGCTGGTACAGTACCAGTTGTAGAATGATGACCATTTAAGTTAGTATTTTGCACAATAAGCTGGTGCAGTATGTGGCTATTATAAGATATTTTGGTGAGTGGTGTCTAATGGTTGTGACAGTTCCCATGTAATGTTGAAGGGACAGGATGGAAATAAAGTAAGGAAAAAGATCAACATCTGGTGTAATATAGTACAGGTACTCTCATGATGATTATTATTCCTGTAATAATAGTAGAGTGTACAATGCTGTAACTGCTGATAAGGTGGGACTTACGTGTACCCTTTGGGAGTGTGAGAATCCAAGAACAAAAGAAACCATTATCTTGTACGTTGTTTATCCTGTCATGCCACAGAACCACTGAAACTATAATGACATTAACAACTTATTGTATCATTTTGCATTGAAGTAATGCTAATGTTATCAGTATGGAGTCACATGAAAAGGTAGTTACATTTTTCTTCTCATGAATTTTCCTCCTTTTCACTATTACAGTAAACCCTCATTCATTCGTACTTCAATGTTTTGTCATTCGGGATAACCCGTAAAGGCTATCATGGAAAATTAAAAAAAAAAAATCAACTCATTCACAGTGTATAGTACACTACTGTATAGTAATCTAAGTGTGTGTAGTCTAAGTGCTCAAAGTGTTCAGTGTTTTTATTAGAAAAGTGTTCAGAAAAGTGACATAGAGCCCCCCAATCCACTTCTTCACCCTGCCAAAGGCCTCCTCCAAGCTTGAATACTTCCCTGCAGTACCAAAACAAGGCAAGGTTCTATTAGTTTTATTTTTATTTTTTCCTCAGTGTACCGTACTGTATTGTATAATGTGTTTTGGAGGGAGTTGGGGGGGGAAACCTCATTAACTCGTAAAAATGCTAACTCGTGGAGGGTTGGAACCCAATTACCACGAGTTAATGAGGGTTCACAGTAATTAAGTTCCAATGATGAAATAAATAATTTTAAGTGGTGTTGTTCAGCTAAGTGTGTTCCGAGGGTCAGCATGGGAATGGAATGAAGAGAGGGGACAGTTTTACTACCACCAATTCTTAGCTGCACAGCCAGACCTCAATTTTCGCAGTCAGGCTGTCAAAGAGGAGATGAAGGTATGTGAGGAGTAATGAAGCACAGTAATTGCAATAAAGTGCAGTGCAGCATTATTAATTATCAGTATAGATACTGTTTTTATAAAATGATCACATGATCTGTATAATAAGGTGTGTGCTTAATGTAAGCATATTTTGGAGGGTACTATTTAACACTGCCACTAACATTTCTTGTGGTGGACAGAATGTGCTGAAGTTTTGGCTGGAGAAGGGTGTAGATGGCTTCAGGGTGGATGCCATCTTACACCTGTTTGAAGCAGAAGGTATGGAGATGTATGAACCACTGAGCAGCCAGTTAATTTAAAGAATTTTAGTCCATCCACCATCCAATCCTGTGTTGCCCCATGAGGAGAGTAGGAGCCCAGGGCTAGGCAAGTTGGTCCTGACATTTAAGATGAGAGTGACCAGCCTCACTCATCCCTGAGTGGCATTATGTGAGCAATAAACCCCCACCACCCCTTGGATATAAACCTGCGCAGGCTCAATCTGATTGGAGCACCTTAATTACCCACTAAACCACCAGGCACCATAATTTGGTTATATGGTTACCACCCAGTGTGGTAAATGATTTCCTTGTGTACAGGAAACCATCTTCTTATTTCTGGAGCCCCACCTTCCTCATGGAGAACTGGTAAGTAGAATTAGGATGTTGATAAATATATAATCTCTGCAAAAGGCTATCTTGAATTTCCCACTGTCTTTTTCTCAGTTAATCATTATGTACATAAGAATGTGAAGATTGTTTTATGATATTCTTGACTTTCCAGTGATAGGCAGTGCATAAATGCATTCGGCTCTCATTGCAGATGTAATTACAGTATAACTTTTCAGGTAGTAAATCAATGCTGATTATTACTTTTATTCCCCTGCCAAGATCAGACCTGAGCTTAGATGAGCCTGAAGTGCCAGGTTCTGAGGATCCTGAAGACTATGCCTCACTGGACCACATTTACACAACAGATTTGCCTGAAACTTTGAATGTGCTTCAAGAGTGGCGCCATCTTCTTGACCAATACCCAGACAAGTAGGTTTTATTTAGTAAGAATGCTTTATATTTAACTGACCTGGAAGGCACTGAAATAATGGAATAACCTCTGAAACATACAATTATATACTGCTTGAGAGAGATTCCTATTGATGCCTTTTTCAACTGACCTTTGTCTATTATTTAGATGTGTAGAAATAACTTTAGATACATAAGATTCTTTATTAGGCATAACAGTTAAGTATGCAGACCCTGACAACAACTATGGTATATAACTTAAATATATAAAACATTTTTTTAACTTAACTGTAACTTTAGTAATAAAATTTTGCTAAAACATTTTTTTTAATGAGGACTTCTAGGTCGCTGAATATTTTTATGTCTGTATGTAAGCAAAATCATTCATATATATTACTTCCGCAGGCTGCTAATGGTGGAAGTATACACTGACAAAATTGATGTGCTGATGAAATACTATGGCAATGAAACCATGCCACTGGCAGATTTCCCTTTCAACTTCCTCTTGATTGAACGATTGAAGGACCGTTCACAGCTGACAGGAGAATATCTGAGAGATGCTGTGGGTCTCTGGCTTGATAACCTACCAGATGGCAAGTGGCCAAGCTGGGTGGTAGGTATTACTTTCTTAAACTTATTGCTGGCCTATCAGTAAGACCATTAAGATCCCAAGAGAAATTGATTCATTTCATATGTTAAGCTGTACTGTAGGTATTTTAATAATGTACATATATTGCTCCCTTTAAGATGCTGGATATCCCCACAGCAGACTAGAGTACAGTATAGTGTTAGAAAGAATAAAATAATCGATCTGGCCCAGAGCAGTGAAACAGTTAATGATATAAGCATATGGGAAAGACTATGAGGAACTGCCACCAGAGTAGTCCTCCCCTAAGATCTTTTACATGCTGGGAGCAGAGATAAGATGCCAAAAGTGTTTGCACCTAAGATGCCAAGCCATGGGTGGTAGGACCACAATTTGCATGACAGGTGTGTTAGACTCAGGGCCTGCTTTTATGCACATTGGCTGCTCCATACAGCTGGGTGAGCTCAGTGAAATGATCCCTTCAACTAGGGAGCAGAATTTCCCAGCAGTGGTGATCCAACATTGATGGAATAAAGTGGATAACTACATACTGTACATCCATTTATTGGCATTCTGGGTCACCATAGAATGAGTGCCGTAAGACCAGACCACTGCAGACCTCTGTCTCTTCTTGAGATTTAGCTGTGGAGTTGAGGCCATCTTCCAGTTTCCTCTGACTATTAACTCTCACAGGCCACACAGAGTAACCATGGCACACATCAACAGTATTCAGTGGTTTTATGACACATGCACCCACAGATGTCAAAACTCCATTCAGATGTGACAGTCTTCCTGGTGCTGTACGTTACTCAGGGATGTCAGGCCTTGAACCCTCCCCTGAAATGCCCAATTTTTTCCCACTTGGAGGGTAATGACCTGCTTTAGTTGGCTGCAGAGACAGGGGGGGATCTTTTACATATTATGCAGCTGGCTGCACCACCAGCTGATATTGATTTGAAGCTGTACATACCTTCACCTCTCCAGGTCCCACGTTTCAGTACCTAAAGCCTGACCTTTCAAGGAAGCATTTCTTTCAGCAGTACCTTCAGCCTTTGGATCCCTCTCTGACCCATCAAGAGTCTGCCATCACAACCGGCATTATGTTAGCAAGTAGTAAATATTTAAGCTATTGATGCCAACTTTAGTAAGATATCCAAGCAGCAGGGTCGACAGCCTGTCTACTTTACGTATGTCTGTCAGCATTCATGACATTTCCTTTCTTGCCTATGTACACTTAGTGCAGTGCCTTGTGGACATCATTTCTTAAAAAATAGAGACCATTCTCTCAGGTCCCCCGGAATAACCATGTGTCACTTCTACCCTTTGACTTCTTCCCCCTGGAAGGAAATCACCAGCCCATATAGCATGGGCATTTATGCTGCTGGGGATATATCTATAATGGATAAGAACCAAGGAGGCATGTCCTAGTAGAAGCATGCTGCAACCAGACCCAGTACAGCTTCACTTCCAAATGAAATATTTGTTGTCCACCTACATACCAAGAGCTCACTCTGAGAGGCAGTTAACGATGTTTCTAGATATCATCCAGGCTGTCTTTGCTTTTTTAAGAAAAAAAAAAAAATGTTTCCTACCAATGTCAGTCCTAATTTAGCTTAATGTATCATCACAAGAGCACCACTGTCTTCTTCTTTCCATGTGTCCATGCTCAGAGATTACGTGGATTTCACTGGAGGTCATGTCGAACTACTAGTAAATGATCCAGGTAATAAAAGGCTCCATGAGTAGTTCAACTTTCAGCCCAGCCCAAGGGAGCTATACTCCTTATTCTTCCCCACATCACACCGAATGAGGCCACACACACAAAAAATGGTGGTATTACTAGACAGCCATGAAAGAGTGGCATTTCCAAAAGCCTCCAACTAGAGTAGCTAAGAAACTGTGTCATGGTGCTTGATATAAATGAGCCGACAAGACTAGACAGCCTTGGAGGACGGTCATCATGTCCAATGGAACAGTGTAAATAATACAAGATTTGCTCTTCCACAGCTCTCCAGAGCAGTAGATGATTCATCTCATCTCCATTTTAATGTCTAGATGGCGTCATATGTGACTTAAAGCCTCTTTTTAAAGATGCCTAATGCACTTGAGGCGGTAGCTCGATCGGTAGAGAGTTGGCTTGCAGTCCCGAGGGACCCAGGTTCGAATCCTCGCTGGTGCAGGGAACAGTTTAAGAATTTGAATTTCATTAAATCAGGCTTTACTGATCTACCAGGAGACCCGCCGACATGTCGTAAAAATGACCCCGCTAATACCAATACACCAGTCCTGTATGAGACAGCCCTAGCATGTATTCAATATGGACGGTGGGTGTTAAGCGCCGAAGTGGTGACATGTAGATTGTAGGAGGACGACTGGGCCTTGATAGCAGGCTGTGAAGCCTATGCCCAGAGTCGGACACATAAAAAAAAAAAAATAAAAAAACTTGCTATGTGGACAAAATTTAGAGGGGGGGAACTTTAAAAATGTATTTTTGTCATTTTAAGTCACCTTAAATATAAATTATCACTCATGAAGTGTTTATCACTTCATTCTCTGTGACAATGAGTAAGTGTTTCTCTGTTTTAATGCATATCAGTTAAGCCTGGAGTCACAACAACAACAGTTCACATTAGTCATATGGTATATGTACAGGTACTACTCAATGTCCATTGATTTTTCATTACATGGTTATTTTCTTCACCATACCTGGTACAGCTAGGCAACCATGATGTTGGACGTGTGTCATCCCGTGTGGGTGAGGATTTGGTGGATGCTTTGAACATGCTCAACCTCCTCCTTCCTGGCACACCTGTCACTTACTATGGCGAGGAGATTGGTCAGTAATTTATGGTTCTTTTTTTTATTAGAAATTTTCATTATCCCTTCAGATTGGGCACCAAGAATTCTTTCCACAAATTCCTGTGTACAGTATATCATAATTTTGAACAGTAGGGTTGGGACCAGGAGGCTGGATATTCTTCCCTTCTTTTATGTGACTAAAAGATACCTATCCATCACACTGACTGCAAGCAGCTTTGTAGTTTCTGGGGTAGAGGAAGAGATATACTTTAGGTAGGACCCTGTCACCTCTGCTTTATGTCTACAAGGTGGGAGTGAAAATAAACATACTCACATAATTTTTATTTTTTTTTGAGTATACTGTACAAGAAAAATCTGAGCACAGAGTCTGAGTAAGCTCAACATTTTGAACACACAAGCATCATATTCAGCCAGCAGAAAGAATGAGAGAGAACAGTGTACATACCTGCATGGCATTAAATTATCTTAGCACAGGCTGGACTCTCATCATACTGGTCATCAACAGAGAATCATATTGTACCTTACTTCCTACTCATAAATGGAGGAGCAAAGCATCCAGAAACTGGAAACAGAAATTACAGTTCAGAGTTGAGTTATCAAAATGTGCCATGCATCCATTTACTCCTCATGAACACCTTTGAGATTCATGGCTCCATCTAGAGACGTACATCTTCCGCACAGACATGTGCTTCAGGGGTTAGAATACTGTTATCATGCTTACGATATACAGCCCATTCTGTCCACTGTCAGTTTTCAGAGAGGGGTTGAGACCTTGTCATTTGCATCTCTACCTATATTTGCTTGGCTCACCATGCCATTTACAGAACCCAGATTTCACCAGCCTTATTGCATGTAATTTCTCTGTAATCATATCAGTTAAACTCTTCTACCCTTTGACTAGTAAATCTCTGTATCTCATATCCTTCATGAATCTGAATTTTTATATCCTGTCAAATCTGGGGTAGGAGAGAGGAATGACAGAGGTGAAATGGTGGTAAATTTTGGTGAGTTATATAATATGAGAATCGTATCGTTCATATCAATATACTATGAGAATCGTATCGTTCATATCAATATAATATGAGAATCGTATCGTTCATATCAATATAATATGAGAATCGAATTGTTCAAATCATTTATAAAGACTCTGACATTCTTGCATGCACTGGCTTTGGTCACCTAATGGTGACTCTCCATGCTGCTTGACCTCTGGCAGCCTCCCTATTCAGTTCCTTATCCCTGAGGTGACACTATGACCTCATCCCAGGTCTTTTTTGGTCTGCCCTCGCAACCCTACCCTCAACGTTCATGCTTCTCACCTTCCACCCTCAATTGTCATCTTCCGTAGTCTCAGTGTGCCCAAACCATCTCAAGCTACCTATCCACATCACAGCATCAATACATTCAAGTCCCATCCTTCCTCTCAACTCCTCAATCACAATCCTAGCCTCCCAGACCTTGCATTCAAGGACACACTACACATCCATCCAGTCACTGTCACTTCTGTGCATTGGAGTCTACGAATATCCTCTTCCTTTACTTCCCAGATCTCATTGCCATACAGCATTACACTCCTAACACATGCCACATACAAAGATCCCTTAGCTCGGAGGCAGAACCCTCTCAGTGTTAAGAAAGGCAACAGCTCACTGAACTTCCTTCAACCACTCCTTACTCTAGCCACAGAGCTAGCTCCAGTCCCACCTCCATCACATAACATGTCCCCCAAATAAAAAAAAATATAAAAATGTCTCCACACACTCAAGAGACTCTCCAGAAAGATCAATCCTTTCACACCAAACCATCTCTACATGTTCTCCCCGACACACCACACACACAGAATCAGCATCTCTCACAGCCTATCTCTAATGCCATTAACTACATCTCTTTTGCACCCACTTATTACATGGCCACATTCCCTCAGCTATGACAGTACCACCACCAGCCCTAGATATCATCACTTGTTTTATTTATGTTTACTCTCAAACCTTTGAATCCCATTACACCTCTCCACTTTCTAAATTTTTCCTCCACTACATCTCATCCTCTGCAGTCAACACCAAGTCATCAGCATACAACACCTATGGGAGTTCATTACTGAAGTCAAGTGACAAACTTTTGAGATACATGTTAAATGATGAAGGGCTTAAAATTGACCCTGATGCCACCAACAATCATGGAAACTCATCACACAAATCTCCATCCACTCTCTCCTGGGTGCAAACACCCTTATACACAGCCATGGCCACTCTTATCAACCACTCCTCAGTCACAAGCTTTCTCACTGTCCACTTCATCACCTCCCTGGGGTCTCTGTCAGATGTCTCCTCCATATCAACAAAGTACAACTCTCTTCCTTTCTATGTCGGAAAATGCAAAGCCTATTGTATCAGTGATCCCCTTACTTGGCATAAATCCAAACAGCATTTCATTAATATTCACTCTTTTCCTTATCATACTTTCCAGGATTCTGTCCATTACATTCATTAGCTGGTTCAAATGCACTGTGCCTTTCTAATTTCCTCTTTCCAGAGCATAACCCGTCCCCTTATACACATTTATGATCAAACTCTTCAACATGTCACACATATATACACATTCATACATACAGGTATATATATATATATATATAT
>JAGKTI010031378.1:0-12152 GCA_018397915.1 Birgus latro
CCTAAGCCACGCAACCCGGACTCCATGAGGCCGATATCTCTCCTCAGCTGTATTGCCAAGACTGCTGAGAGGCTAATCCTCTCTCGTCTTGCCTGGAGGTTGGGACCGCTCCATCCACGGCTCTTCACTTACCTCCCTGGCAGGAGTGCTCAGCACTGCTTGGCCTCCTTTCTTGGCGAACTGAGGAGTGGTTGTGGCATGGCTGTCTTCCTCGATCTCGAGAAGGCATTTGAACTTGCCAACCCGGATTCAGTACTGGCAGCCCTCGCAGCCAAGGGCATGGGTGGTCGCCTCCTCTAATGGGTGAGGGACTTCTTCCTCGACCAAGCTGCTTGTGTGCGATTCCAGGGCAAAATATCCCCCCCTTATCCACACGTCAATGGCACACCCCAGGGCAGTGTTTTCAGTCCTCTTTTATTTAATGTGTTGATAGAGGAACTGCTCACTGTTGACTATGGTCAAGGGATTTCTCAACTGTCCTATGCAAATGACTTAGCATTGGTCTTCTCCAGTCGAAACTGCTATACCCAGGCACCAACTGCACTCGCCCTCCTTCATGACAAATGTTGCGAACTTGGTCTAAAAATCAACTTTAACGAGCAAATGCCTACCATTTGGTCTTTGCCACCCAGACCGTCCCCTCCTCCTTGGGGGTCAACGCCTTGCCTTTGTACAATGTCACCAGTACCTAGGCATCTGGTTCGACAGCCATCTAAAGTTTGCCAGCCATGTGAGATATGTACGGAAACGGGCAGCTACTCGCATCTCTGCCCTCAAAGCCCTTTCTAGCCGCAATATGGGTGCCTCGTACAGCGTCCTGCGAACCTTTTACACCCACACCATCCGATCCCTTGTGGATTATGGGGCTGTATGTCTCATTGGGATCTCAGAGTCGCTTCATCGTTCCCTGGAAGTGGTACAAAATACTGCCTTACGTGTGATGCTTGAGGCACCACCATGGATGCGTCTTGTTAATCTTCGGGCTGAGAGCGGCTTCCCATCTCTGCAACATCGCATTTGGGCACAAACAGCAGCTGTCGCTGCTAAGCTATGCAGGCACTGGCCCCACCTTCCTGTCTTTGTTCTCCTCCGGCGAACACTTAATCAGCCCCTGAATCCACGCCCTGGAGGTGATTGGATTCTCCTTGCCGCCAACACAGTGTGCAGACTTGATGCTGCTGATGCCATCAGGGGTGGTCCTGATTTGCCTGACCCTGCCTATGCTCCAGCACCACCCTGGCTTCCTCCTGTGATTAGGAGTGTTGAACCTACTGTGGCAAACCCAAGGGCCTCCCTTCCTGCTCTTCTTCAACAGGATGGATTGCGTTGTATGGCGGCTCTCTACACTCCTGATGCTGCCGTCTATTATACAGATGGGTCTGTGGGTGCTGATGGGACTGCAGGCGCTGCTTTTATTTGTGACAAGTGGGTTGAGTCCTGGCGTGTCACCTCTCGCGCTTCAGCCTACCAAACTGAGCTTGTTGCTATCCTTGGTGCTCTTCGCCATGCCGATCGCCACTTCCATCGGCACATCATTATACATACAGACTCCCTCTCTTCTATACATGTCCTGCAGCAGCTCAATTTCACAAACAACAGGTTCCTACTTACCTCCATCCTGGCTGTTGCAACTACCATCGCTAGCCAGGGAGGTGAAATTTATCTACACTGGATTCCTGGACACGTTGGAATTATGGGCAACGAGCGTGCTGATGCTGATGCTCACCTCGCCTGCACTCTCCCTATCGTCACCTTTCCGTTACGACCTAGCTTATCTCGCATCTTGCAACAAGTAACTGACGCTGTCCAGTCTTTCCCGGGAAGATCATCAATTCCAGGTATACGAAGGCTCTCGCTCTGCCACCTGGTATGCCATTGCTACAACCTATACACCTGTTGATGTACCCACCGGCACACCCAATCACCTTCTTGTCAAGCTTCGCGGGTTGCGTCTGGGATATCCATGCTATAACCAGATGACTGGTGGAAACCCGGAGCCGTGCCCTCATTGCTTTGGCATTAGTGCAGTGCCTCTTTTACATTATATTCTTGACTGCCCTGCAACATATTGTCTTCGGCGTGGCCTTGGTGAGCAGCTTCTCAGGGATGACGACTATCATTTGGCTGCAGAAACTATTGCTCGGGCACCTGCCTCTGTGATTTTGGGGGTTGTGGCTACCTACCCTCCCCCACGTTAACCTGTAACCCCAAATCTTTGTACAGCTTTTCTCTGACGGGCTTTTGTTTTTGCCCGTGTCCTCCCAGTGGGGAGGCAAATCTAAATCATCATCATCATCGCTTCCATCTTCATCTCTCGTACTGTCCGCTTGTCTCGTTTCCAGCGCAGCCTTTTGTGTCAGGTGTATGAGTCTGTGTGTGCTAGTGCTTTTTTCTCTTCCCAATCTTTATCTTTTATGTACTTTGATCTTTTTCTGTCGTTCTAGAGTGAACGGGGTGGAGAGGGGGTGAGGAGAGAGTTAGCAGAGTGAGTGAGCTAGAGCTGGAGACAGGGACATATGGCACTAAACTTTAAAGATAACTTACAGATTTTTTCACTGATAAAGTTTGATAATACTGTACTTGGAACATTTCTGCTGGTTACTTAATACTTGTAAATTTTTTGCTGTATTCTTTAAATAAATGATTGTGACCACCCTGTGGGGTGTATTTCTCCCAGAATTAACTTTAAATGCTGCCGTCAGTTACTTAAGTGATTTGTAAAGATGTATTCGCAATGTCAATAAAGGAATAAATTGTGTATCAAAATTATATTGCCCTCTATGGTATGGTTATGAAAATATCAATTATGAGAGAAGACATGTAGAGAGAATGAAGAGTGAAAGACTGACTAAGAGGGTGTATACAGGTGGGGTGGAGGGAGGGAGAGGGAGGAGAAGACCAAGGATGAGGTTGAGGGATGGAGTTGAGAGGTATATGAGGGAGGGGGGAGTGAGCTGGGGGGAGGGTAGGCTAATGGTGGGTAACAGAGCGACTTGGAGACGTTTTGTCTGTGGCCACCCTTTGCGGGATTAGGGCGTCGGGCTATAGATATATAGAAAACAAAGCTTTCTCAGATGGGATATACATTGAGGAACCAGTTCGATATAATTTCTAGGAGTACAAAAGCACTCAATTCAACGTTGGATTTTAGGAAGCTTTGTATCCTGGCATAAATTTAGGGGCAAAAAAAAATCCACAGTTCAACTTAGAATTTTTCAAGATGATGTGGAGTTTGGAATAATTCAACTGGTTCAAAATCCACATTTCAGCCTCGAAATTTTAAGACACTGAGTGCAGTACAATTTTATAATATATTTCGAAACTGAAGTATGATAGAAATTATAGGAGTGACAGACCTGCGAATCAACTTAATATTTTTCGAGCTTAAGGGTTATAGTATACATTTTAAGGATATTAAGGTTATGGTATACATTTTAAGGATATTAAGGTTATGGTATACATTTTAGGGGTACAAAGGCCCATACCAGTGGAGTTTTGGCTTTAAAAATCTAAATATGCGAGTTTCATAGTTCAACGTAGGACAGCAAAACAGGACTTTGATCACTTGGGCTTTAATAATGATCAACTACAGTTTTATTCAGATATTAATGGGTGACTATGCTAATTGTAATGACATTTTCGACAGTCCCAGGTTCACTGTGTATAAGTACTGCCACTTTTAAAGTAGAAGTAATAGCCTTTTCACAACTGGACATTAATCCTCATCTAGTGCCCATTATTCCCTGCAGTTTACTCTTGTTCTTTTTCAGTGTTATGCAGTTCTCAGTGTATACAGTAAGTCCTCACAAGTCTGGATGTTTTGTGTTGTTAAGTAAATCAATATCGCGGTAAATCAAAAAAATAAAGTAGAAAAGAAAGGATAATTAAATAGAAAATATTGTTCCACTTCTTTACCTCCCTTCACTCGGTCCAGTTTCATCCTTTTGCAGCTTATTTCACGGACCTCATTGGCGGAAAAACAGTGCTACGGCTCTATATCCTTTCCAAAGCACTTCATCCTATCATTAAACTAGTCTTATATATACTAAGAGGCCCAGGAAGACTGGTAATACCTCTTCATTGGTGATTTACTCTGTGCAAAACACTTCAGTTTCCCCCTGTTTAATACTGATGCCAAATAACCAAAATACACTAGGAGTTCGAGCCGCAAAACTTGCGGAGCCACGGTGGCAGGATAAGAAGAGCTGTGGCCTGTCAATCTTAGAGATCAGGGTTCGATTCCCGGGTGATAGAGGTATACAGTATTTAATAAAATACTTGGCAGTCTCCTAGAGGCCTAGCTAACCATTGATAATCATGGCAGACTCGTAGAGGCAAACAAATATACACATAAACTCACACCTACCTTGAAACATTTGGACACACAGACACTCACACCTACCCCAACACACTTGGACACACAGACACTCACACCTACCCCCCCCCCGCGCACACACACTTGAACGCACAGACACTCACACATGCACGCACCCACTCCTATCCCACCCAAACATGTAGACACACACATACACAAGTATAGACACGTCAGCCACACCAAGAGGTAGGGTAGAGGTTCAAAGATGCACCAGGGATGGAAGGGGGTTTTATTAAAAATTTCAAAAAAGGTATAGCCCTTGGCAGAAAACTTTTACACCCCCTCTCACATTTATGTGCCGTCTCTCACGCTCCTATAACCCACTCAGCTGGACCAAATCGTCTGGTGTCAGCTAGAACGGAATATGCTAGAGCTATGCCGTCATGAGGTGGGTTTAATGGTGACTGTATTAACCCCCTGAGGCTCCTATGACTCACAACCGAATAAAATCGTCTGAGCCAGCTGGAATGGATTACTAGAGTTGACCTGAGCATCAGGGGGTTAAGAGAATGCCTCCCTTAACCCCCTGATGCTCGGTTCATCTCTAGTCCTTCATTCCAGCTGACCCAAGACGATTTCATTCAGCTGAGTGTGTCCAAGGAACCTAGGGGGGTTAATACTGTCACCATAAACCCCCCTCACGACCGGCATATCTCTAGTATATTCCGTTCCTGCTGACGCCAGACGATTTGGTTCAGCAGACAGTGGGTTATAGGAGCCTGAGAGACAGCACAAGGCTATACAATGTTAAAAATACACTCTCACCATCTTGAATTTACTATAATTATCTTGCATTAACTTTTCGTTTATTTTCGTCCTTTTGCAGCTTATATCACGTAAGTCAATAAAAGATAAATATACCACGCGCGCAACATCTTTCCATAGCACTGCTTCGTGATTAGTATCGTATTCTAGTGTTAATCTACTGTTACAACTCAGCATTCAAGATGGAGAGATCACAATTTCAGGCCACATTAGGGTAAAAAATAAATAATATTGTCCGCTTGCCCTCTTCTCTCTGCAGGAATCTACGTAGCGGTCGCGCCATCTCGTGCGTGGAATGCGTGGATCCATGCTCTTCTGGACCGGAGGGAGACTGTAGCCAAAGGGGGAGACTTAATTTCTAGTCAGTTAATCATAGGGCCTTGGGACGTTAGCCTGAAAAAGAAAATAATAATAATAATGATAATAATAATAATAGTAATAATGATAACGATAATGATGAGGATGATAAAAATGATAATAGTAATAGAAACTAATAACAACAGCAATAATAATAATAATAATGATATAAAAATAATAATAATAATAATAATAATAACAACAAATAAGATTAATTATATAAAAACATCTGGCCACTCCGGGACTCGAACAGTGGCGGGCAGGACACAGCTCACTCCATCTGCGGACATTTTTACTCTTTGCTAGGTTCAGACGATTTCCCGCAGCTTACGATAATCCTTTCAGGTTGATGGGCCACAAACACTAACCCTTCCAGACCGAGAACGATTTATTTACTTTGTTCTAGCTAACTGGACGATTTTTTGCGGCTTCTATATCACCTTGTAGTGAAGGGGGTTGATGGTGGCTGTAGCTAACCCTTCCAGTTCGAAAATAAAGTGGTAAAGGGGTAAAGTGAGGTACGTTTGGGTAGGGCTGTGTAGAGTTTGGTCGGTTATAACAGGGTAGGCTGAGGCAGGGTAGTGTAGGGAGGAGAAGGGCAGGGTAGGGTAGGACAGATAACGTTTGGGTAGGGCTGTGTAGGGTTTTGTCGGTTATAACAGGGTAGGCTGAGGTAAGGTGGTGTAGGGAGGAGAAGAGTAGGGTAGGGAAGGACAGATAACGTTAGGGGAGGGTAGGGAAAGATAAGGTAACGAAGGTTAGGGTAGAGAGAGTTTTGGGTAGCGCACGGTAGAGCAGGGTAAGTAAGGGTAGGTGAGTCTAGGGTAATGTATTTAGGGTAGGGTAGGGTAGGTTAAGGCAGGGCAGAGTGGGAGGGAGATTATATTTGCCTATTGCAGGAACGAAAGTTCTATCATAGTCCTCCATATACCTGCTATTTTCTATCAAGTCATCAAGGTGGTTTAGGTAAAGAAAGATTGGACTGTGATTGGGTAAGGCAGGTGAGGAGGATAATGTGGGATGGGTGAGGTTAGGGTGGGATGGGTGAGGTTAGGGTGGGATGGGTTAGGTTAGGGCGGGATGGGCTAGATTTGGGTGGGATGGGTTTGGGCACGGTGGGATGGGTTGTGTCAGGGTGGGATGGGAGATGGGATTGAAGAGGGGTATGGGCGGGGTGGGATGGGAGACGGGATGGAAGAGGGGTATGGGAGGAAGAGTGGAGAGGAGAAGGGAGAATAGAGGGAGGGAAGTGGAGAAGAGACGGGAAGCAAGGGTAATGGAGGAAGATGGATGAGAAGGAAAAGGGAGACGGGGAGCTGAAGGGAGAAGAGCTGAGAAGGTATGAAGGAGTGACAACAAACACACCTACTTCTTTGACCTCATCACTAAGACGTCATAACTTCAACTAGGGTCAAGATATCAAGTTACGTAAAGGACTGACGTAACTAATAACATATCGGTCTAAAAGTTACTCCTACTCACTTTTAACTCTAGCGAAATATAGTGTATATCTGGCAACATAACTCCTAGAATAACTCCCTATTCACACGAATAAATCACTAACCACTCTACTTATAGTCCTTAGTTACGTCTTCTTCCTTCTAGCACCAGACGATTTTACTCAGCCCTTGGGAGTCTTTTGGAAGTGTGAGAAATAGACTTTAAGCATCATTAACCCCTTCATTCCCTGGGGTCACCTCTGAGCTGAGCGAAGCCGTCTGGAAAATCGTCCAAGGATTGCAGGGGTTAAGAATTACTACCTTCTTGCTGGATGAAAATTCTGATGATAATTTTCAGTGGGGTGGACAGACTGGCCCAACTTGCGTGAAAATAGAACTCGGGTCAATGCAGGTATGACCTGTGCTGATTAATGCGTCAGCGGCTCCCCCACTAAACAGAAAAAAATAATATTAACCCTTCGGGTCGGCTGGTGGATAATTGTAACGTTAACTTAGCGATGACAGACATAAGCAATTTTCATGTTCAGCCATCTGTTTGTACACTGTATGTATTCCCTATTTCACTTTATCTGGAATGAATCAGTATCGAACTATACTACTGCTGGGTGCAATATGTAGATGAACTAGGATGTTAATATACAGGTTGGAAAGTCATATAGTTATTTATAGTTAGCCATTAAATAATTTGTTTTCTTTGAAGCGAAAATCGTAGAAAATGTCAAAGATGCGCTTATTAAGGGGGTGGGTTTAAATAAAACTGATGCATTGCTTAATCACACGTTAGAGATAATAGAGATATCTTCTTATCCGTTATTTAACAAACTCGCTGCCGAAACAACTCAACTATTCTGTCTTAGCTAAACTCCAGCAGATTTTGCCCAGATGAGAATGAGAATAGCTAACATTAATACTTTCATGGGCGGAATAATTCTGCCATTGAACTCCAGCTTACACCAGACGATTTATTCACCGAAGAATGGGTCACAGGTGCCTGAGAATGAAGGTCTATATAACATCACTCTTCCTGCATATCAACCCACTCATAGACGGGACAACTCTATTCTTCTACTGCCCTGCCCGTCACTGCCCTGCCCTTACCCTGTCCTGCCCTGCCCTGTACTGTCTTTCCCTGCTCAACCCTGTCCTGCCCTGCCCTTCACTGCCCTACCTTGTCTTGCCTTACTCTGTCCTGGCCTGCCCTGTACTGTCTTTCCCTGCCCAACCCTGTCCTGCCATTCCCTATGATGCCCTTCCTTGCTCTTACCTGTCCTGCCCTACTTGTTCTTGCCTACGCTGCCCTGCTCTCTCTTGTCCTGTCGTATTCTATCTTGCCCTGCTCTGCCCTACCATGTCCTGTCCTGCATATTTCCAAACTGTATTAGCGTTCAGCACCACCGCCCTCAGCCAGGCAGCCCAAGTGGGATAGGGGATATGTGTCCTGTCCTACCCTGCCCTGTCCTCTCCTACTTTGTTCTGGCCTATCTTGTCCTGCTCTATATTGCCTTGCCCTACCCTGCCCTGCTCTGTCATTCCCTACGCTGCACTGCTCAGCCCTGCCCCTCCCCGCTCTGGTCTGTCCTAATCTGCCCTGCTGTGCCCTACCAAGGCCTCTCCTTCCTTATCTTACCCTATCGTGTCCTACCCCGTCCTGCTTTGTCCTGACATATTCTACCCTGCCCTGCACTGTCCTACCCGAAGGTGACCTACCCTGTCCTGCTTTGTTCTGCCCTGCCCCGCCCTGCCCTGTCCTGCCCTGCCCTGTTCTGTCCTGCCCTACTTTTCCCTACCTTGCCCTGACCTGCCCTGTCCTATGCTGCCCTACCTTACCCTGACCTGCCCTGCCCTACCTGTCCTTCCTTATCCCTTCCTACCCAACCTTGCCCTATCCTACCCCACTCTGCCCTGCCAATTCCTGTCTTGTCCTACCCTAACTTACCCTACCCTACTCTGTCCTATCCTCTACTGTCCTATCCTACCCAAACCTGCCCTGCCCAACCCTGTCCTTCCATGCCCCACTCTGTCCTGTCCTGATTTGTCCTGCCTTGCTTTAGTATTCTCCTGTCATACCTTGCTACTACTACTACTACTACTATTGTCCCTCCGTGGAAGAGGTTTTGTCCGGCAGTCAACCTTATATGGACTGATAATGAAATAATATTCAGTTCAGGGGAGACTTTCCGAAATGGTGGAGTCAGCTATAACCTTCATTAACCCTTTAGCTTCTAGATGTGTCCTAAGTTCAATAAAATCGGCTTGATTAAAGTGGAAATATAGGTGAGAGTGGAATAAAGTGGTTAATACTGTATGTAATAGGGATGAAGCTGGTAAAGAAATGAGTAACTTAAAGAAACTTATCAAAGTTGAAATATCAGGAAACTGAATGAAAGTGGAGATGAAGCTAATAGTTCTGTTTTGGTTTTAACTTGTCTCAGGTGTTTGTCCTTTTGCAAGTAGCTCAGTCGCACTTCTTCGTGACCTGCATCTTATTCTAGCGTTCGTCTTTTGCCACAACCCAGTATTCAAAATGGAGAGATGATAATTTTATGTGAAAAGAGTAAATCAGATGTATTTAAAAGCATATATTACTAAGCATGATAAAAACGATTCTTTTGTCTCGAACTCTGTGATCCCTAGAAGCTCCGAATCCCACCAGTCACCCTCTAACCGCGAGAGGGGGAGGACGCAGGATCTGTGTGTATATTTCATTAGTGATAAATATAGTGTGTAAACAGCTTCCCCATCATCTTGAGATATAGGAAGGTAAGCGAGGATATTGTTCATTAGTCTTTTGATAGCTATGAGTTCTTTCAGCTGTGCCAAATCGTCTGTTATAGAGAGAACAAACAAAGGAGCGCTGTGGTGTTGATGTGGACGTGCTGGGAAATGTTGGGGGAAGTGCCCTAAGATGGTGCGGTCGTGTGGAGAGAATGAAGAGGGAGAGATTACCCATAGTTCTTCCATCTTAACTTGGCCTAGATTGTCGTCCTTTTGTAGCTTGTTTCACGTTGCTCAGTGGCAGGAAAAGACAGTGCTACGGTTCTGCATTCCTGCCATTATGATTCTCCTTGACTAGCATCATATTCTATACTCCTTTCACCTTAACTTGGCCCAGATTTTCGTCCTTTTGCAGCTTAATTCACGTAGCTCAGTGGCAGGAAAAGACAATACAATGGCTCTACATCCTTCCCATAGCACTTCTTCGTGACTAGCATCATATTGTAGTATTCTTATTGCTACACTGCAGCACTAAAGACTGAGAGACGGCACTGTTAGGACAAATAAAAGTGAAAGACGTAAATGTGAGAGTATGTGAGTTAAGTAGAAGGGGAGACGGGTAGTGGAAGAATGATGTGGAGGGATGCTGTGGAGAGGTATATGAACGATGGTGGTGAGAGATGGAGGGAGAGCAGCCGGGTGATGGGTGACAGGGTAACGTGGAGGCGGTTTGTTTGTGGCCACCGCTACCGGGATAGGTTATAGATACACGAGAAAGGACTGGACCGTCTACTCGGAGGGAGAGTGATAGCCAGAATTAACCCTTCCCCATGCTGACGAAGTACGAATCGGAAAGGTGTGCTTGTAGGAAGACCGATGCATGAGAAAGTGGAGATCTGTGTAGCTGGAGGGAGAGTGATAGGAAAAATCAACTCTTCTCCATGCTGGCGAAGTACGACTGGGGAAAGGAGTGTGTGTGTAGGAAGGATGATGCTTGTAAAATAAGAAATATAAAGAAGTGGTTATGTTTACGTGTGTCTGAGTTAGCTTATATGATTGGTAAAGCTAATTAGGTGTGAATATATGCAAGTATATGTTATGTTATTTAATAGACAGTGGACACAGTGTCATATCTCTACACACACACACACACAGTAACTGACTGAATTATTTAGTGACTGATTAACTGATTCCTTGACTGCATGGCCGACTGACTGACTAACTGATTCATTGACTGACTAGATAACTGACTGACTGACTGATTCATTGACTGACTAGATAACTGACTGACTGACTGATTCATTGACTGACTAGATAACTGACTGACTGACTGACTGACTTACCTATTAACTGAGTGGCTAAAAGCGAACTGATTTATTGAGTGACAAAAAGATTAACTGAAACATTACTCATTCAGTACGATGATTCTCTCTCTCTGTTTTTCTCTCTCTCAAGAGTCTCCACAAACAAATCGCCTTCATATCACCTTACCACCATCACCAGTCTGCTCTTCCCCCTGCCCACACCACCCTCACCCACAAACCCCTCCGCCTCATCCTCTACGTCATTCCCAACACTTTCAGACGATTTGCCTCAGCTACCTGGGCCGCCTCTTGAAGTGAAGGGGTTAATGAAGGCTATTTCAAACCCTTCCAGGTGCAAAAGTCTCTTGAGCTGAATAAATCGTCGTCTGTTGGTAACAAGAATAAAGAATATAAGACTTTAAGAGATAGTGATAATGATAATAATAATAATAATAATAATAATAATAATGATTAGGACGATGATGATGGGATGAAAATGATGACAATGATGGCTGTAATAAGTATGATGATGATGATGATGATGTGGTGGTGCTTAATATGATAATGATGATGATGATGATAATGACGCCTTTTTGTGTCGACAGATAGAGCGACGGAAACTCAAGAAAGCAAGAGCCAGCCCTCCCCCCACCCCTTAAGAAAGCCAGGAAGAAAGCCAGGAAGAAAGCCAGGAAGAAAGCCAGGGAGAAAGCCAGGGAGAAAGCCAGGGAGAAAGCCAGGGAGAAAGCCAGGAAGAAAGCCAGGAAGAAAGCCAGGGAGAAAGCCAGGAAGAAAGCCAGGGAGAAAGCCAGGAAGAAAGCCAGTGAAGGTAAATCATGTATGTTTCAGTAATATTGCCACCACTCTGACTGATAGTTTAGACAGATAGACAGACAGACAGACATGGATAGATAAATTGATTGATTAACCGAGTAAGACTTAAATACAGCCGGAGAGATGGATAGATATGGACAGGTGGGTGGGTAGATCCAGATTGATTGACTGACTGATTGATGGATTGATTGACAGATACAGAGGGGTTGATGCAGGCAGAGAGATAGTTAAATGGACAGGTGGTTAAATGGACAGATAGTTAAATGGACAGATAGTTAAATGAACAGATAATTATAGACAAGTCCTTATTACACACTGTTCTATCAGCTGTTTTTAATCTAC
>JAGKTI010031379.1:1871-12152 GCA_018397915.1 Birgus latro
GAGTTCGTCTTTTTGGCTTGTTCATTACACAAGGAGTTGGGTACATAATCTCGAAATTAAGTGCTTTTTTTTTCTGCAGGGAGACAGAACCAAAGGCCGGAAACCCGCAAATTGCTCCCTCAAAAAAAACACACACACACATTTGATAGCCATCTTTAAGATCTGTTCATTTCGATATGCCTGGTCACACTGTTTAAAAGACTGGATGTCAGAGGCACTAAGAAATACTGACAAAGGAAGACATTTTCAGAGCTGACCTTTTGAATACATGAAGAACTGGGAGTGACGGTTAACTCTTGCATTAGAGAGTTGGACAGAAAAGTCATGATATTTGCTACTTGATGGGTGTTACATGCCCACCATAGTGGGGGAGGGATGCAAGCAGACAGTTCAGAGGAGCAGAGACCATTGAAAAAAGAAAAAATAATAAGGTAAAGATGCAATAATGCAGCAAGGAGGTTGAAGAGATCCAGTAAGAGGAGAAGAGTTAAGTCTTTGACCCCACCTTGTTGAGAAGAGCTGGATGTGCAGGGCCTCCCCACACATGGGAGCTGTACTCTACACAGGGGCGAGTAAATCCTGAGTATAAAGTCAACAACTGTGCAGGGGAAAAGAAGGCATGGAATCAGCTTAGCACACATACTGTCTTGGAGACAGATTTTACAAACGAGGTAATATGATCATCCCAAAATAAATGCCGTGAGAATGAAACCCCAAGTATGGTCAGACACGATGCAGGATTGTGTTGGGTATTGTTGAAAATTTGTAGATATAACTGCAATAGATTCTGATGAGTCAAAAAATGTAGAGACTAAGTTTTTGGTGCATTACCAACAGCTACATTACTTTTACCCCAATCAGAGATATGAACCTTCAAACATTATGTATGCCATAGCTTCATACCAATTTTACTGGAGTGACTTCTGAGACGGACACTGCAAGAAGTGAATGGAGAGGTAAAGGGTGGCTACATCAGCAGACGAGTGGATAGGGTTAGAAGTACATTTAGAGTCAATGATGAAAGTAAGGAAGAGAGTTGGTGAGACGACAGAACCTTGAGGAACGTCGCTACTGATAGCTCTAGGAGAGGAATTACGGTCGTCAACAACAGAAGCTGTAGAACGACCAGAAAGGAAGCTAGAGACGAAAACACAGAAGAACAGAAACAGTTTGAGGGAGGTTTGGAAATTAAACATTTATGCCAGACTCAATCGAAAGTCTCTGAGATTTCAAGTGCGATGGCTAAGCGTTCGCCGAAGTTCCGAAGTAACGATGACAAGGAATTTGAAAGAAGGATGGGAAGATCCCATGGCGAATCCCATACTAGCGATCGGAAAGTAGATTCTGATAGAAAAAAAATCGTTTACTTTTTTAAAAGATTAGTTTCAAAAACATTAGAAATACAGGATGTACAAGGCTGGGAATGGTTATCCTTCTTTGTGACAGGCTCAGTGAAAGCAAATCTCAAGCAAGAAGAAACGGTACAAATCAAGAAAGAGTTTCCCTAAGCGGGGTGTAAACACAGAAGCATATTTCATAAGGACAACGTGATGGACTTCATCTTGTCAATATTGCAGCTGTAGTGCCGTAATTTTAAGTGTAGTATAAGCTAGTATTATAAGAGTAATCTTAAGCCTAAGTCAATCTATCTATCTGTCTATCTATCTATTGCCAGACACCTTAATCCCGTAAGTGGTGGCCACAAACAAATCGCCTCCATGTCACTCTGTCCCCCGCCATTTCACTGTTGTGCTCCCGGCTCACACCACCCTCTCTCATATACCTCTCCACTCCATCCCTCCATCTCATCCTGGGTCTCCCTCTCCCTCTCCCCCACTCCACCTCACTCACAGACACACTTCTCGTCAGTCTCTTACTCTCCATCCTCTCCGCATGGCCAAACCACCTTAATGTGTTCTTCCTAAAGCTTCCTATCACATCCACATCCACACCACAACGCTCCTTCATTTCCTCATTTGTCAGTTTGTCTCTTCATGTAATTCCACAGTCGACATGCTCCTCTCAAATTACTCATTTCCACTGCTCTCACTCTTGACTTCTGTCTCTCTAACAGGGTCCAAGCTTCACATCCATATGTTAGAGTTGGTATCACAATACTGTCATGTAGCAGCTTTTTCACTTCCTTGCTCTCATCCATGTTTCTTATCACTGCTTTCAAGGAACCAGCAACGTTTCTTCCCTGCTGCACCCTTTCAAGCACTTCACCCTCTACACTTCCATCCTACCCAAGTACTTAAATGAACTCACATTCTCCATATCCTCCTCATCCAATCTCACTGTACATTCACTGGCTTCACTTCTCTCGAAGACCATCACTTTACTCTTCCCTACATTTACCTTTAGATTCCGTTTGTTACACACTCTTCGAAACTCATCTACCAAGCCTTGCAGCTCCGCTTCGTCTTCACTTGACAGCACTGTATCATCTGCAAACAAAAGTACAGGGAGTTTCCAAACACTGCCCTCTTTCACTAGGGCTGCTCCAACATCCACTGCCCTACCTTGTATCTCTGTTATTACCCCATCCATATACAGATTGAATCATAACGGAGACATGACACATCCTTGTTTCTGTTACGTTCTTTGAATGAATGCACATCTCGGCGCTCAGTTTATGTTATTGTTTTGAAAGCCGGGCGCCAGGAGCGGTAGGTGAGAGTGAGCTGAATAAAGTTACTGCACTCTTCACTTCTCTTTATCTATTCCGCGCCAATGCATACCCCTGCATATTAAACACAGTGACGATACGCAACATGGAGGCAGCGGTGGGGAAAGTGGAACAGTGCAAACACTACTGGAAGCCCGAATAGCCTGAAGAGCAGTGATAGCTCCAGACCCCAGACTCCTGACGTTCAGCAACTGCCCCGGTCAGCACTCTACTGCCCCTGTTGGATTCTTGCTTCGGTGCTACAGAAGGTAAGACTTTATCTTCATCACCCTTGGCCACGCTACGACGTTCGGTAAGATGAGCGAGACCAGAACACATGAAGAACCTTCACCCGGCCCACTCCCAGGTCTGAAACTTCCTGAAGCATTCTGTCTGGGAGGCAACACTGCTGAGAACTGGAAGCTGTTCAAGCTAAGGTGGAAAACTACACACTTCTTTCTCGATTGGATGAACAAACAGGTAATGATCAAGTGGCACTACTCCTTGCTGATGATGCACTCAAGGCATATGAAAGTTTCGATTTTATTTCGACAGAGGAGGACAGAAAGGTTGATGAGATCTTACACAAGTTTGAGCAGCTGGTGACTGATGAAGTGAATGTAACTTATGAACGGTTCATTTTCAATAAAAGGTGTCAGGAGGAAGGTGAACCATTTGACAAATTCTGTTCTGATCTGAGAAATCTAATAAAGACTTGTGGGTATTGTGACCTCTGTAAAGATTTAGTTTTAACGGATAGAATTATCCTTGGCATCAGAGACTCAATTGTGCAAATTGAGCTCTTAAAGATAAAGAAATTAACTCTCAATCAATATGCAAATGTATGTAGGGCTGCTGAAAATGCTACATCCCAGAATCGTGTCATGAGACCAGAGACAGTCAACAAGGTGAAATGTAACAGGTCAGACAAGCATGAGACAAGGAGCGACAAAACTCCACTGCAGGTGCAAGCACCCAATTGCAACTATTGTAATCTTAGGCATGTATTCAAAAAAGAAAACTGTCCAGCTTATGGTAAAGTGTGTAAGAAATGTGGGGAAAAGAATGATTTTGCATGTAAATGTCCAAACAGAGCAAAGTCAAGGTCTTATATCTCTAACAAAATTGTAAACAACATTTCTGTGTGCAGCACTGAGAGCTCCTCAGAAGAAGAGTTTGTCAACTGTGTAAACTCAGGGGGCGTGCCCTAGAGAAATAAAATGTCACATGATTGTGGGAGGTGAAGAAGTAGTGTTTCAAGGTGACACTGGCTCGACAATAAATGCTCTTCCTGCTCGCATTGCTAAGAATATAAAGCACATTGACAAGGTTCTTACAACTTGGAACGACACAAAACACACCCCACTTGGCACATGCAGGCAATACATACGTAACCCCAGAAATGGAAAGAAATATTCAGTTGAATTTGTAGTGTTCAAAGAAGATTTTGTACCTTTCTTAGGAATGCGAGCAAGTAATCACATGGGACTCATCTCTGAAAATAATGATGTTTTTGACCGTGTTAATGCACTAGGGGTCGAGAGTCAATATATTAGTATAATGGATGGTAAATTAGGGTCCTTCTCCGGGCCACACTCACTCCAAGTGGACCCAAATGTAAAGCCAGCTGTCATGCTTGATAGAAGGGTACCTGTTTTTCTTAAACTAAAGTTAAGGAAAGAACTTGACAGGTTGGTTGAACTAGGGATAATCGTGCCAGTTGATGAGGCGACTCCTTGGGTCAGCCAGCTTGTGGTTGCCCCCAAGAAGGACGGAGACATTAGAGTGTGCATTGATCCTAGAGAGCTTAACAGAGCTTTGCTTAGAGAGCACTTTACCCTCCCTGTACTAGAGAACGCCTTACATGAACTAAGCCAATCACATTTTTTCTCCAAGGCAGACCTTGCATCAGATTATTGGCACATCATACTTGATGAGCCATCCAGCCCGCTCACCACTTTTTAAACTTGTTTTGGCAGATATCGATGGCTCAGACTCCCATTTGGCCTCTCTGTTTCACCTGAGATATTTTAAAAGCGGCTCTGTGAGGCTTTACAGGACCTTCCAGGAGTGATCTGTGTTGCGGATGACATTATCATACATGGTAAAACCTTGGAGGATCATGATTGCAACTTAGAACGCTTCTTGAACCGGTATCAGTCAAAAGGATTTAAACCTCAACAAGGACAAGCTAATTCCAAGGACAAAGACCATCACTTTGTTTGGACATTGCATCACAGAAGAGGGATTGCACACTGATCCTAACAAGGTAGTTGCCAGCAGTGAATTTCCAGAACCGACTACTGTTGAAGAGCTCAGGCGATTTATGGGTATGGTAAATTACTTGTCTAAGTTTCTACCTAATCTCTCAGATGTTCTGCACCCCTTGCATAACTTAATGAAGAAGGACGTTCCTTGGATTTGATCAGATAGTCAGAAGCAGGCAGTTAAAAATGTGAAAGATATGATTGTGAATTGCCCTGTTCTAGCTTTTTATGACCCCGCAGAGGAACTTACACTAGAGAATGATGCCAGTGATTATGGTTTGGTTCCGTCATTATGCAAAAGGGTAAACCAATTGCTTTTGCCAGCCGCTCTATGTCTCCAGCCGAGAAGAATTATGTGAAGGTAGAAAAGGAAATGTTGGCAGTTGTTTTTGCCCTCGAGAAATTTCACCACTACACGTATGGGAGGTTCGTTAGGGTCATCACTGACCATAAACATTTGGAAACCATTGGAATCAAACCTCTCTCAAGAGCCCCAAGACGGCTCCAAGCCAAGCTCTTGCGCACACGGGAGTACAACTTCAAATTAGAATATAGGCCGGGAAAGGATATTCCAGCTGGCGATGCTTTATCCAGGGCTCCAGTCGTCTCTGGATCAGACGAGGCACTACAGTTAGTGAACAGTTTGTCCCACACGCCGTCAGAGGTAAGGAGGCTGCATGACATCAAGAGTGCAACAGAAAAGGATCCGGTTCTCCAGCAGCTGAAAGAAGTTATAATGAAGGGTTGGGCACCCAACAAACCTCTACTCCCCAGTACTCTCACACCCTACTACAACTACAGAGATGAGATGACTATGCAAGATGGAATCATTCTGAGAGGAGAGAGAGTCGTGATACCAGCACCCATGCGCTACGCTATGAAGGAGAAGATTCATGTGGGGCATTCTGGCGTTAGCTCCTGTCACCGCAGGGCTCTTGAACTAAACTACTGGTCTGGGATGTCTACAGAAGGTCGTGAGTTTGTCCAGTTGTGTGGAGTTTGTGCAGCATACCAGCCAAGGCAACCAATGGAGCCATTCTACCAACATGAGGTACCTGAGCGACCCTGGAAAAAAGTGGGGACCGACATCTACACCTTTAAAGGACGCCACTACATAGTGATGGTTGACTGCTACTACAGACAAGCTATTGAAGTTGGCTGCCTACCAGAAATCACTTCAGAATACGTCGTGAGCAAGTTGAAGCACCACTTCGCAAGTTGAAGCACCACTTCGGCATCCTTGATGTGGTCAGTGACAACGGGCCTCAATTTTCCTCACAGCATTTTAAGTCATTCAGAGATTCCTGGGGATTTTCACATCAAACCTCCAGCCCTGGCCATGCCCAAGCCAGTGGTGCAGTGGAGGCAGCTGTGAAGATTGTGAAAACAATGATGAAGAAATGCTACAAAGCTCATAATGATCCCTACCTTGGCCTGCTAAACATTAGGAACATTCCCGAGCAAGACATGACCAGTAGTCCAGCTCAGCGACTTATAGGAAGACGCACAAGAACACTGATACCTACAATGAAGAAGCGACTAAACCACAACCTTCACTCTGAAGAAAGGGGGAGAATGCAAGACAAGAAGGTAGCTGTTGCTGAACGTCATGCACACCACAAAACACTGAGGCCTCTATCAGAGGGTGAGACAGTGAGGGTCCAGCCAATTGTCAGTGACAGTGACATCTGGAAAGAAGCCACTGTCACCAAGAGGCTGAAGAGTCGCACGTATGAGGTGACTGCAAGCGATGGCGGAGTATACAGAAGAAACAGACAGTTTCTGAGGACTTCAAAAACATGCAGGACTGAAGACAACGACATACCAGAGGCCTCATCGCCAGACGACAATCTCCGCAACACAATACCTTCAGGTGGTGTTAAAGAGCCGGAAACAGAGAGGGCAGGCACAAGTCCCAAAAGTCCCGAAAGCTATGCCACCAGATCTGGGAGAGCAGTCAAAGCACCAAAGAGACTTGACTTGTAAGTGTTTTGTCTGGTAAATGATTCCTGACATTGATGCAATACATAATTACTCATTATTCATTAAGGTAAAGTGTGATGTTCCCTGAGGATAACTTGATAACTTGTAACAGTTAGACGAATATTGTGTCCTAAATATCGTAATGAAATCTGGGGATGTTATGAATGTGATTTCAGTGCATTGTTACCCAGACTGATTGTACTGCAGCAGGCACAATCTTCTTAAAGTTGTTGAGTCCTAATTCCATTATACTGTTGGATCATAGAGTACTATTAGGTGTTGCTATGTCTTCACTTTTGGAACTCACATTAATGCAAAACTCTGCCCATTGCAATCAAGGAAATATTATATAATGTATAAATATTTTGTTTCTTGCCAAATGAATGCGCACCTCTGCGCTCAGTTTGTATTGTTTTGAAAGCCGGGTGCCAGAAGCAGTCGGTGAGAGTGAGCAGAATAAAGTTACTGCACTCTTCACTTCATTTTATCTATCCAGCTCCAGTGCATACGACACCCAACAGTTTCAATCCAACCTTCAAATGGAAAAATTCACACACTTCACCATCCACAGACGCTACAGCCTTAGCACCCTCATACATACTCTTCACGGCCTTCAACAATTTCCCATCTACTCCATATATTCTTAATACTTTCCACAATCCTTGTCTATCCACCCTGTCATATGCTTTCTCCAAATCCATGAAGGCTGCATACAACTTCTTTCCCTTCTCTAGAAACTTTTCCACTAAAGATCTAAGAATGAATATCTGATCTACACGACCTCTTCCCTTCCTAAAACCTCCCTGTTCTTCTCCCACTAATTCCTCTGTTATTTCCCTAAGTCTGTCAATAAGTATCCTACCATATACTATTCCTATTACACTAAGAAGGCAAATGCCCCTATGATAACCACACACTTCTTTTTCCCCTTTTCCTTTGTACAGAGGAATAATTATACCTGACTTCCAATCTCCCGGGACTCTACCTTCCTCCCAGGCCAATCTGCACACCTTCCACAACCATTCTATTACTATCTCTCCCCCATGCTTCAGCATTTCACCACACACTCCTGGGGCTTTCCCCATTTTAACTTTCTTCATTGCTTCCACAACTTCCATCCTACTGATTTCTTCCTCTCTTCCCACATCCCTCGTTCTCCCAGCCATTCCCCAGCCACTTATACTTGCATTACTTTCATTCTCTATGTTCAACAATTCATTAAAGTGTTCTCTCCATCTGTTCACTTTTTCTCCCTTCTCTACTAGTTATCTACCATTTTTATCTTTCACTCCCCAGCTAACTTCTCTGGTACCCTGTCTAACTCTCTTTACATTTTCCCAGAATATTTTTTTTTTTACTTTCCCTCCACTTCGCACTCAAATTCCTCCCAAATTCCTCATCCACTTTCTTCTTACTCTCTCTTACTAAACTTTTCACCTCTCTCCTCCTCTCTACATACAACTCTCTCTTCCGTCTCTCAACTTCTTCGACACCCCTGTTCCTCATTCACTCACTATATTCTTTCTTCTTTTGTGCCACAGCCTCTCTCACCTCTTCAGTCAACCATGCTGTTCCCTGAACCTCCTTTCGTCTTCTCTTCACCCCACATACCACCTCACATGTTGCACAGATTTCTTCTGTGAATACCTTGCACACACCTTCCACGTCCCCCGTCTGCTCCAATCTATATTTACCCAATCGCTTCTCCATTTCCCTTTTATATTTTGCCTTTTTTCCATCCTCCTGTAACTTTTCCATCCTCCTTGTAAGAACTACTTCCTCTTTAAGTACTGTTGTAAATTTAGTTTGCTCAGTTGAATTTTAGCCGTTAAGACATATATTTAAGTTTAATCTTAGTTAATATTCATAATGTCAGTATGATTCTACTTTTGACAGGACTAAGTTGAGCATTTGTACGAATGTGATTAACTTTTATACATACGGACAGCTGATTCCCAGCGAACACGCATTGCTGCATAGGCTTTAGCAAGAATCATCAATCGCGAATGTTTTCCTTCATGCTCTGATCGAGAGATTTACGTAATAATGCTAATAGTGCTCCTCTTTTGGATTATGTAGTGGTGAATTACGAGTTGTCTGAGTTATGATTGTTAATAATAGTCATTTGTGAGCACGAAATTTGCGTTATTGGCCTCGCGTTGCAAGTCACTGTAGGGCCATAAAACCAGTGTGACAATGAATTGTCCAGATTCTCATTTATTTTGGCTTCGTTATAATTAAAATTCCTGTACGTCTATTACAAAAATTTTAAACATCATAAGTCATTTTTCTGTGTATGTCGAATGCAAACATATTTTTCATATTCTTTGGAAATCTTAGAAGAGACACTGATGCTGCAAAGTAGTCGGCTAAAGTTCTAGCCGAATCCCGAATACAGTGATAGAAGTTTATGTAAGGACTAGAGCAGTGTGAAGCAGGGAGATCGCCGTCTCTCTGCATGTCCTTACAGGTCAGTGTTGAAATCTCCCTCCCCCCCTCTGGCTTGTGTAGTGTAAGTTCTCATATAAGTTAGTGAGTTAAAGTGGTAATATTTCCCCTGTTCCCTCTTGTACTGATTAATGAGATCGCAGTCTCTCTTCATATCATTCACAGATCGAGTGTACCTGAAGCCAGCTGGGTCGGGTTTAACTGCCTAAAGGCCGTTTGCACTAATCCATCCTTAGTTCATGTAATCCAAGCGTAAATCGGCTGGTCCACTTCAATAATCCACCCATTTCGAATACTGTGTCTAGTTGTATATGATTTTTGAGTGTGGTGCATATTTACCCCTAAAAGAATGTTCGTTGGAAGTAATTTTTCTAAGTTTCTCATTTGAATATAGTGACTAGTTGTATCTAATTTTTGAGCTAATGTGCCTATTCAGTCTTAGGAGAATAATCTTTGGTTCATCTGAATACTGAGTTTCCATTGGAATGTGTCCATGAGATTACTGAGTTTCCATTGAATATTGTGTCAATTAATATATGATCTTTGAATTAATTTGTATACTTAGGTTTAAGAGAATATTCTTTGGTGGTAATGTTTTAATGTTTCTTCCCGAGAGAGTCCGTCAGAGACCACAGGATTGCTGTATTCACGTGTATCAGTATCATTTTGAGTGTTAAATCAGTTTCTGAAGATTTATATTGACGTGAATCTGTGTCATTTGAATATTGATTTAGTCTGTGAAGATTCATATTCTTAAAGTACAGATCCTGATTATACTTTGTTTTGTGTCATTCACAGTTCGAAGAGTAATCTGATTTTCAGTTCTTAATATTATTAAAATCTTAGATTAAGTCACTTCTAGTTTAATTTTGCTATCCTCTAAGGAGTGGTACAAACGAGATTGAGTGGCCCGCA
>JAGKTI010031380.1:647-11374 GCA_018397915.1 Birgus latro
GAGAGAGAAAAAAAAAAAAAAAAAAAAAAAAATATAAACAAAAAAAGAGATGTAGAGGGAAAGAGAGAGAGAGAGAGAGAGAGAGAGAGAGAGAAGGGGTGAAGATTAAAAAATGTGGAAAGGTAAAGTGCTATAAATGGAAAGCGAGACAGAGAGAGGTAGACAGACATACATTCACCAGCAGTGAGTCCAGTGAGTCATATACATACAGTGAGTCCCGTAGGCTATATAACGTTGCTGTAGAAACTCACCAAGTCGTATCATACTTGTCTAATCAGTCTCCTGGTGAGGGTGTGGCTTTGGAAGCAGGAAATGAATAAATGATGCACGGTAGGTACTGATAACGCTGACTGAGCCATCGCCGGAACACAAGAAATATTCCATGTCCCAGTGAAAAAGGAGCACTGAAAATGAGCCACCTTGAATACAGATGGATAAACAGATAATGTTAAAACGGTTTTGAGCAAAGCGAAGCGTGAACCACAGACGTTTCTCACTTATGCAAGGGCTATTGAATCTACGCAGGATGGTTGGAATTGAGTCCCCGAAGGGCCAGTTTCAATATTATGTCAATTACCATTTTCTGAAGGGATGTTTTGACCCCTAATTAATGTCCCAATTGACTTGATATTACAGGGCATTTCTGTAAAGGTCTATGCTTCCCCAGAGGAACGGCTCTCATTTGGGCAAGTTCATCGACGCATAAATCATTGACTGCGAACAAGGCGAAGCATGGCTCAGAAACAGTTCTCATTTGAGCAAGTGCTAAGCTTCGAAGCAACTATCATCGGTGTCCAGCAGCAGGAGGCAAAGTTGAAAATTAACAGACCTAATTTGAAGATGGGGACATTTATGCTTGGTCACGGACAATGCAGACGAGATCTCGCCAGCTCTCTCCTGTAGCGTTTTAGGGCTGCTCCACTGGCATTAGCTTTTATTAATTAATTTATTTATTTTCATCCTTTTTGTGACCAGTAGGTTGGCTAGCCCTCATTCTCCTTCCCACCCAGTTAAATTGGTACAGTAGGTGCCTATACCTTTGAACTGAGCTTACATCTTCTTACTCACTTCTGGAGGATATCCCCCTCACTGATCACTCTCGGGTGTGAACTGACATAGACATGGCCCTCTGAGAGCGGTTTGAGAGGGTAATCTCAGACTTACGTGTTTTACCCAGGGTATCTTGTCCCTTGCTTGTCTTTCTTCCCAGTTCCCCTGGGAGAGGTGGTTCCTATGGCAGACGCCCATGCCACCCCCTCCCCCCCTTCAGAGGTGGGGGGGGGGGTTCTGGTGACAGTATGAATGTTGACTGAACTGATTGCCCCCCGCATAATAGACACCAGGCTCAAACCCCACTCGACCTATATGTTGAGAACTCCTCTTTTCTTTTATTACACGCTCTCAGTTCAACTCCCCTGCCCAGCCTCAGTCCATCCATCATCAAGAAGATGACTGATGGTTCTGCTGGTGAGGTGGAACAAGTGAAAAAAAAATGTGAGTGGAGACCTAGTTAGAACTGTAAACTCATACCACGTTAAGGATTTGCTTAACCCGTCCAGTCCCAACCGATTTTTTACCCAACACACCCTCAGAACTCGACCGACTTTCAACTTTTTTTTTTTTGGTTCAAACCTCCGATTTTGGTTAGAAACATCGAAAATTCATAGAGAAATCGCCCTCCTGAGCTTATAAATGTTGCTACAGGTGTCAGTCAGCCTAACCTTTCATTCTCTCTCAGGGTACATGGCTTCAAAGAAAACGAACTATGGGAGGGTTAACTAACTCAAGCCACTTTAAATTACGCATTTATTTATTTATTTGGTACGAATTTATGTGTAGTATTGGTTTTCACACAATAATATAGGCGATATAAGCATTGTTCGCGCACCAAAAACACCAGCATATGGCACTTTCCTTTATGACATTACCACCTCATCACTTCTGTTTGTTTTTTCCTTTAGCTTCTTTGTTTCTTTGTCCTCTACCTCAGGAATCACTTTCACTTTGAATTTCGTCATTGGAGAGAACGTGGGGCATGTCTTTACTGGCCAGGTTACTGCTAACAGGTGAATTACCGAGTGTTGAAGGGGGGTCAGGTGGGGCCAGGCAGTATCCCCGCTTGACAGCAGGTAGAGGAAGATCTCCCACATATGCCTACCAAAAATCACCCGCGAATCTTGAAAAATGTGCAAACGACGGGCCTTGCAATTGACTGACGTACGGTGCACGTCAGTGGGTCTGAGCATGAAAAAAAGTGGTGACATGCATCGTACGTCGGAGGGACTAGGCGGGTTAAACTTTACAATTTTCACCGTTACGATGTTGAGCCAATGATTCTGCATTCCATGAATTTCTGTTAGGGTTTTATCACCTGCAGGGACCTCATGGTTATGGAAGAGGACAACATCGTACATGAACTTGGTCAGCAAGATGTCACTGATGCTCGATTTATAAGGATAGTCGCGGCGCACAATTCTGAGGTTGTCATTATCGTACCCAGGCAACCTACCATTCAAAAGTGTGTCCGATTTCGTCTCATGTACGAATTATATTGTTATGCACGAAAATACTATATACGAATGTTATTATACAGGAACATAACATACATGATTCACATGCATCTCATATTATAAGCGAAATCAAATGCACTTTTGAATGGTAGATTGCCAGGGCACAATAATAACATCCTCAGAGTCGCGCACCTTGACTATAGATTGATGGACGGCAAGAGTATGAAAACTGCGACTGTAGATCACTGTACATCCGAAATTAGATGTTGCTCTCACTATAAGGGTGCTCACTCCGTGTCGGGGATTGCCCCAGATGGAAGGACGAGAAGGTCTGCACAGTAATGGCGACAGACGGCATATCATATTATGATGCTAGGAAGGAGAGAGCGTCGCATGCCACTCCCATGCAAACGTCTCCTATGCATCGGCGTTTGTGTCCGGTCCCATGATGTACACTGTGGACACACAAACTGACCTCAGCAGCAGCACTCTTGCCACTCACTCTGCTTTAGTGTCTGCTTCCCTTGTGAAATCCAACTCTCACTGATATTCCTGATGCTTTGTCCTACCCTAAGGAATCTGCTTCCACACTAATAAGCAGAAAAAGAAGCCTGGCAAGCCTAGTAAAATAAATCTATACTCCCCAACCCTGCCTCCCAGGTCAGGTCTTCATGTCGTACCTGCTCCTGTTCCAAAGAGGGAGAGAAAAGGTAACTCTTCCTTGACGGAGTCTGAGAGTCTCCATACTGATGAGGAAATGGAGGTTTCCACCAGCAAGCACCAGATAGGTCCCCCAGTGGTCGCTTGCCTGAGGTCGGGCGATATAAAAATGCTAAGCACACTGGGCCATCCTCATAAAAAGGTCGCATTCACTGTGTTACAGTGGAATTATACTCTTGGTAAAAAATTGCACAAGACAGCAATTTTGGCAGCTATATAAAGGTCACATGTTATTTGTTTACAGGAAATGCTCTTGGAGGATCACCCTGGTCTCCACAATTCAAACACTATGTTTTGTATAAATATAAAAGATATGGTGGTCACGGGGTTTCCATATACACACAAAATCACGCCCACAATGGATGTGGTTATAAATTCTCCTTTGGAAGCTGTTGCATGCATTGTAAATTTTAATAACACATACCTCTCTATTTGCACTCTACTGTTCACCACATGGTCCCATTGATGGTGATGATTTAAAAATCACTTTTTTGACAACCTTCCTGGAAAAAACCTAGTGCTGGGAAACTTTAACGCCCATCACTTTTACTGAGGTAGCTTGAGGATCGATGGTCATGGAAAGCAAGTAGCCAACCTAATACTACAGTCCAGCCTCTGTCTTCTGAACGATGATAGAGCGACTCATGTAGATGATCGTAATGGTAACTTTTCGGCTATTGACAAAATTTAATCGCTGGCCTCACCAGATATACATCAAGATCTCTCGTGGGATTCATACGACTCTTTGGGAAGTGATCGTTTACCCATCTACCTTTGAGAAACACGCTACATTCTTTCGTACCCTCCACTTCTAAAATTTAACTTAAAGAAGGCGGATTGGGGATCCCTCTCAAGGATCACGGATTTAGAGAGAGAGAGACTGATAGATAAATAGACTGATAGATATATGAGGAGTCCATGGATGTAAAAGTCCAATACTTAACCAATATAATCGTATACGCGGCAGAGGCTGCTAATCCCAAGACTTCAAGAATTCATGCTAAGCATAGAACTCGTTGGTAGACACAAGACTGCCGACAAGTCTTAAGGAAATGCAATAGGAGATACAGGACTTTTGACAGTCTGACTACTGAGGAAAACTTTATTGATTACAAACAGGACGGGCTGAGGCAAGGAGAATGACATGATTCCTGGCAGTCTTTCCCTCGGTAAATTGTTTTGCCCCACTCAGTAATGATTTATCCACTATTAAAACACTAAATAATATACGGCTTACATCCCTGTGACCACTCGGCATGTGGACAACAACATCTATAACGATCTTGTGGGCACAGATAACATCCTCGCCAGGGGTTTTTCCAAGTGAGTAGCCCAGTCATTTACGACCAGCGTTTCCAAGATCATGAATGCACGGTTTAGATTCAAACAATTGACTCTACCATAGAAAGCCTAGACTCCCCATACAACCAAGAGTTTACAATAGACGAACTCCTTGTCCTAAAACCCTATAAAGACATCAGTCCTAATCTGGTTACTGTCATGTACGGTATGATCCGGCACTTTAATCAGGACAACCTGATTAAGCTGTAAGCATTGTACAATGAGCTTTGGGTGTCCCAGATGCTGCCAAACTCATTACACTTTGCAGACATCATACCGATGCCCATACAAGTTGGTCGTCTTATGGATCCCATTTCATTTCCTCCTATTGTGTTGACTTCTTGCCTATGTAAGGTAATGGAACGAATGATTAACAAGCTTCTTTTTGTTATAAAGTCGAAAAAATTGTTAAATGATCGTCAATGTGGCTTCTGAAAATGCAGAAGTTGACAAGATCATATAATGCATTTGGAGCACTGCATTTCGTTGGCATTTGCCAATAAAGACTTCACGATAGGGGTGTTCTTAGATGTACACCTATGACATGACGTGGAAACACGGAATACTATCGAAGCTCTATGTTTATGGTTTAAGAAGTGATTTATCTATTATTTACTTTTTTTTTTTAAGGGACAGAACTTTTTCTGTCAAATTTCTACCGTAATGTAACACTGGATATATTTATGGATAAAAATGGGTTGTCTCAGGGATATTTCCTTAGTCCCACTTTGGTCAGTAATATAATCAATGATATTCTGTCATCAGCTTCCATTCCGGGGAACCTTAATATTCATACTATGCTGATGATTGTGGAATATGGCACTCGTCCTGCAACACATAATTTCCTGTTGGGGGATTCAACCAGCCCTTGATTCCGTCCCCCAGAGGGCCTTGCAGTGAGTATTTAAGTTTTTCGTCCTTACGTGTGCCACTGTAGTTTTACCACTCATAATGTCCCTGAATTACATTTGATTTTGGATGATCAGCTGGTACCTTTTCACAATTGTCAGATTTGGGGGTTTCCCTTTTGAGTGGAGATTTAACGTTAATTTTATGTTTATAATCTGGTTGCTCATAGTGATAAACCGTTAAATATCCTTAAGTACCTCACAGGTACTACTTGGGGAGCCAACAGAAAATCCTTTCAATGTTGTTTAAGTCCCTTATTAGATCTAAGCTTGACTATGGCTCACAGGTGTTTGGGTCAGCATCTGATGCCACTTTGAGGAGGTTGGATGTGTAGCAGAATAATGTCTGCGAATGTGTACACGTGCAGCCCGTATGGAAGCGGAAGCGAATGTACGGCCGGCGGCATAGACTGATGTTAGGCCAGCAGGCATGTTATGAGCTTGAGTGTCTGGCAATACTGTATGAAGAGTCGACGTATATACAGTTTAATGGTCAATGTTTATGTTTAACATTCGGAAGTATGGTCGGAACGCATTACTCTTTATGTACTGTATGTAATTACCTGAAATGCAGAATGCAATAAACTTGTGCTATGAAAATATACTATACTCCCAGTGCTAATTCCTTTCTGGTCTCTCCCCTACCCTCTGCTCTGTCTCTCTCTTTCATTCTCTCCTTCCCTCTCTACCGTTGTCTTTGCCCGATTTTGTTACCCCCTCCCCTCCCCTCTTTCCCCACCCGTCTCTTTCCTTCGTTTTTTTTTTTTCCTCTCTATCTCTTCTACCTGACTGCTCATCTCCCTCCCTTCCACTAGCTTCATTCATTATTCTGCTGCGCCTACATCCTTGTTTGCATGATACTCCTTTTGTGTTGACAAGACGAGTTAAATCCAGATTTTTGCAATATATATATTCCCAGCTGCAGGGTGACCACAAACCCTGGAAGCAAACAATTCAAGAGAAGAATATAATATTGGTATATATATTTATACCAAAACTTCGATTGACTTACGAAACACCCTGTTAGGCCGTTCAGCAGTTGCTCCTGTGTCAACAAAGAAATCATTAGTGCCAAGCAAAGCTGAGAGTCAACCCAAAACCCATCTCATTTGACCAAGTGCTGAGCAGACCCATGTTGGTCTGGTTTCTGAATGAGATTTTTTGGTAGTCCCCTGTTTTAGGATACAACAGATGTTTTATTGCTTTTTACGGTATATGACATTGTACTAATGCTAACACAATAGGGTGCAGAGCTCGGACACTTGGGGATTTTTTTTTTTTTTTGAAAATTCAACTTGGCCATCATGGCATATCAGAAAAAGTTATAATCAGCTATAACTTTTCCAACTGCTATAGAGACTTGCTTTAGGTTTCAGTAAAGATGTTTTTTGGTCACAGAATACAATAATTCATGTAAAATTGTTGTACAGTGTAGCATTGTAGCGATTTAGAGAATATATATATATGCATATTTGACCTGGCCCGTGCCAGTGACGTATATGTATGTTGGCCCCTGTATGTGCGGACAGTGCCAGCGACGTACATGTACGTCGGCAATTTGATATTTTTGCCAAAATTCATAAACTCAAATTAGGCATCAAAAAATCAGCTGGGATATTCCCACGCCTCTCTAGGCCTTCCTATATCATCTATATACCCAACAAGAGTGTCCTTGGCTCGAATAATATAGTTACCGATGAAGGAAATGAAGATCTCCTACCTCAACTCAATGGGTGTTTGTGGCAGCAGGTAAACTCAATGGGCATTACTCCGAAGTTTTCAGCCTCCTTCTCAGAGAAAATCTACCTCAAAATTGACCTAAATGGCTTCCGTGAGTACTTTTATTGTTGTTCTCCATGTTTTCTCATCATTTCTACTTTTATTGTTGTTCTCCATGTTTTCTCATCATTTCTAACCTACCTAGCAAAAAAACAAAAAGTCGAAAATTGGCTGGCACCACGGCTCCATGAGGGTTCAAAGTCTGCTGGCATGAGGCGGGTTAATCATACAATTTCCTCCATCAAACTCTAAATGCACATATCTTTATATTTATTTCAGATGAAGCAGGATGAACAACCAAGAGGGTTATCTGAAGGATTTTATAAATTGTAGCCACAGAGGAGGTTTTGGATATGTTGGTGTAAACCAAAAGAGAATAGCTAGCATCGATAGAGTGACAGTTTGCATGAACAATTAATTATCACAGGACCAAGATCCAAATTATTGGTGCCACGAAAACTGTCTCATCTTATATATCAAAATCTCATATTAAGTACCAAGGTCCCCCCAAAAGTTACAATGAAGCACCTCCATCAAAACGTAGCTGTCGATCTGAACAAGACATTTTCATTTTCAAAGATCACTGTTTTCTGTGTGGTAAAATGTGTAGATAGTTGGATCCTTGACACCCTGATTGATGGAGGGCAGTCAATTATTATCGTACTGCAGACAGTGGAAAGACAAAAATTCTTCAAAGATGTCATTGTTGACAAATGTGACCTGAGGAATGATGAATGAGGTAGCTAAGTGAGGCTGAGAGTTCAGGAGGACATTAGCGACCTGCAGGCAGTGGATGCTATGTATCACAGAGACTGCAAATATTCAAAAATAACCTAGGGAACAATTCATGTGAAAGTGACACCCATGACGATGATGCATTTATTAAGGTGTCACAGTGTATGCTGGCAGACAAGTCTGATGTGTGGAATGCTGTCGAGCTAGAGGAATTGTACAAATCCTGTGGAGGGGAATCTTTGTCTCATCGACTATTGATTAATAAGCTGTCAGAGAACCTAGCACCAGATCTTGTTCTCTCAGGTGTTGGTGTTGCGAATATCTTCGTCTTCAAGACTGAAGCAACAAAACACACGCAGATAGTGATGAAGAATGAAGATGATATTGATACAGTCACAGGGAGAGTGGCTATAGGGAATCGAATGAACGTAGAAGGGACAAAACCGCCTGTAACACACAAACATGTCTAGAAGGTGCCCTGGCTAGCATTAGTCAAACATTTTTAATTTTGTTGTCGCACAAATCAACAAGACTTGCTGGAAATCTAGCAGCAGCTATGGCAGGCAACATGGTAATGTGTACTGTTACCAGCAAGCCCACACAGTTGCAAAGTGCTCTTGGAACTGTTATCCATGATGAATTAAATATTAAACTGCTGCGTGACTTAGGAATTGCTTCCTCATATGATGAGATGCTACAGTTCAAGAACCCTGCAGCCCATGCAGCAGCCATGAACAAGGAGAAACTGGATATCTCTAGTAGCAATGCCGGTCTCATTCGTACTAGTTCAGGGAGAAAATGTGGAGATATCAAAGCCAATGTGGTAAAACATGTAGACATCATCGGTGAGGTATTACCTGCTCATGAGCTTTCAGGCTGTGATTCTGTTTCGTCTCTTTGGGGAGATGGGAAAGGAACAGTTCTCAAGATTCTGAAATCTGGAAAGAAGGACCTTAGTAAGCTGGGCGACATACATGAATATGGTGATGATGTTATGTCACAATGCACAGCATTTATTGCATCATGCTGTGGACACCCAAACGAAATGGATATGACATCTCGCAGATACATGGTATGGGTATACAAGATGGCCAGTCGCAGACTCAACTCTGCACCAAAACTAAGAGTTCTCCCACCCACCAAAGAATCATTCACACAGCATGTGTACAGAGTGCACCTATAAGCTGCAATCTGGAGTTGTGCTCTTGATGTGGACCCTCCTGCCTTTAACCCTGTAGAATATGGGTGGTCCATCAGTGGAGACGCAAATTTCAGCCAGTTGCACTACCTCCTGATGTGTCACCTGCACCTGAGTCAGTTCTACGAATGATTATGTGTAACTGTTCGTCTTCGCAGCCTAGCTGCTCTTCAGCTCATATCTCATGTTCTGTTTTCTATGCCTGTCATGGAGATTACTGTAGAAACCCAAAAATAATCACTGTTGCTGCAGATGAATGACATGAATGTGATGTTGATGACACTGGTGTAGAGGCAAATGAGATGAACGATAAATAGATGACTCGCTGAACACTTCTACAAACACAAGAGTTCTGTGTTTGTCTGCTTTACACAATGTAGCTTCACCACATACTAGTTGACTAGTTGCATGTCTGCAGCTTTTAAATAGCAAGGTTAAAATCTCTATCTGGAGGCCTCTATACTGGTATGGACCAGTGACTTAAATGTTATGTGCAGTTGACTAAATATTGATGTACCCTGTGAGATGTCAATGACAATATACATTTTGCATGCAGTATATGATTATGATATGAGATTTTACAATATGGTGGATTATTTTTAAAAATTTGATTTTCCGTAATCTAAAGCCTGTTATCTTATTCCATGACCACAAAACATATAACTTGCCACAAAAATCAAGTGTCAATGATCATTAGTTGCAAAGACACTTCTCATAATTGATATTCCCTATTTGGGCTGGTGGCCATTTTGAATTTTCAAGAAAAAAAAAATCCCAAAAGTGGAACCGCACCCCCTTGTTTTATCAGCAGTATGACCTAATCTACCACAAACAAAAATAAAACACCTGTTATAACTCACAGCCGGGTTTTGTCATGTCCACCAGACTATGTGTTACAATACGCGCACGTGGAAGAGGTGGTGGGGCATAACCTTGGAGCTTTTTTGCAGAGAGAGATGGTGGCAGCTGTGATAATGATGGTAGTAACTGTGATGATGGTAGTAGCTATGATGTTGATGGTGACTGTGGTGATACCTGTGATGGTGATGTGGTGAGCCAGGCAGAAGATAGAAAAGTAGACCGAAAAAAGCAGTAGAGAAATTGAGATAAATTTAGAGTTACACACCACAAACTGGGCGTACTTTTAAGGGATACAGATACTCCTAAGCACCTTCTTCTTGCCACATCACTTTTTAGCATTGATCCTAAGTTGACACATTATGACCAAGAAACAAAAAGGACGAGAATGAGGGGAATTTTGGCTGATGAACACACAGTTGACGACCTCCATGTGGTCTATAGTTTACTTATCTATCTATCTATCTATCTATCGCCAGACGCCTCAATCCCTAAGCATTTCGGCATTAACCTATTCTCATCCTGAATTATATCGTGTGTAGGTTACCACAGCAAAACAAAGTGACATCCGTTTAGTGAAGGGGGCTACAAGAAATATAACTTGTTTTGAAGGTAACCAAAATGGAGAGAGAGAGAGAGAGAGAGAGAGAGAGAGAGAGAGAGAGAGAGAGAGAGAGA